>CM039680.1:186814689-187055742 GCA_022537955.1 Schmidtea mediterranea
GGTATTAGACGTTATCAAGGAGTGGAATTATAGCCAAACGAAAATCTGAACGAGCCAGAAACATTTATATCAGCACAAAGGAGCAATTTTATCTAACCATTTAAACTATAACGGAAGAGGACGTAACAACTATGGAGAAACCCAACTACGAACTGCTACTATCACAGATTCATTTTCAACATGCTACAGCATAATATGATGAAAGCTATTTTTGGGGAAGATTCTTTAATTCTTCGAAGAATGATGGCGACGAATATTTGGGAATAATTCCTCATCATTCAAATCGTCAGAGTGAATGAACACAAATGTTAGTGGTTTCATATTTTACAAAAGATGAGAGAAATCAACTGAAGAATGGTCAATTGGAATTTTTTACATCCGTTTTTAGCTAAAACAATGTGTTACCATGACACTCAAAAATATCCACAAGATAAAGTAGATTAGTATGGAAATTCTAACTAAAATGAATGGTTACTGATGAAGAAGTCGACCGAAATTTAAAGCAATAATGAGGATTGAAGCCGAGAAAACCCAGAAATAAAGCGACAGAAAACGAGCAAATCTGGAGACGATGGGAGATAAATTTCAGAGATCCTGATAGTAAGGCAGGACAAATACGAAAAATCAGGCAGGAACACAGGATGCTAACTCAAGAGCACTCAAACATGGAAAATCGAGAAGACAAGACATATGGACATTTCAATTCATCCACCCACCGAGTATAATTGAGATGTTTATAAAGAGAGCAACAACATCAGTGAGAGAAACATCCAGATAGAAAGACACCGACCGACACCAAGCATCAACAACATTACGACAATTATGTATCAGTACCATACGAACAAATTTGGGCAGATTGAGTACCAAGAACAGCCAAATGATCGAGAAAGTGTGGACCAGGATCCAGAAACTCGGAACCATAGCTATTGTACAAACATAGCATGGACCAACATTAACTACCATAGAGGATAATTGGAGAGTAGAGATAAGCAATGTCGGATACCGGATCAAACATTTGCAGCAATTTAAAAATGGATAAATCATTAAAATACCCGGAAGACGTATTGCCTATGTATAGAAATAACAGGACGTAACTAACTGCAGCCCAAAGAATCAGTCGCAGTCCATCGGAAAAAATCTGGCAATAATCGTCGAATTATTAAAAATGTTAAAATCAATACGTATCCTAGCCGGTTTTATCAGGAGACTGAGTGCAGACTGTTATTAATTGGAACGGACCTCATGCAGACTATTAAAGTGATAATAATAGATCTAGGATCAATGGAGCTTGAGAGATAACCGGCAACGTAATATGTCATGCTGAAATCCAGAGTGATAGATTGCTCAGAGAAATAGTGGTTGCCGGGCGCACACAAATGATTTGTTACGTAAAAGTGAACGAGGAAACCAGAGGGAGAAGAAATGATTTCGAACTAACCACAAAATTTGAGAAAAAGACAGAACTGTCCATTAGCCAGAAGACTAGTGTATGAGTAAACGACAACACGACGAAATTCGCAATCAACATTACTAATTTGATGAGGAACGATAAATCATTTACGAACGAAAGAATTGGGAAGCTAACACCAATGATTTGATATTGAATTCCAACAACAAAACGAAAGGTACTGAGGAAGGAATTATGGATATGACAGCGCTACAAACGAAAACGAGAACAGAAACAACTACAAAAACTGCTATGGAATTTAAAGATAATTTGTTCGCATCTGACTTAGACCTCGGTCAAGCGATGTTAACGCAACACACGATAACCATACAGAATACCCCATAACACTACGGCCATATCGATTGGCAGGAAGTCAAAAATCAAAGCAGAATAAAAGAAGTTCAAAAGATGTTGACGCAGGAGTAATCGAACAAGTTGCTCGCCCATGGCAATTTCCAGTTAGTATGGTAAAGAAAAAAAACGGAACGCAACGGTTTTGTATAGATTATCGACGACTTCAACGCTAATGTAACAAACGCAATACATACCGTACCAGACATAAATGAAAGGTTTACAAACCCTACACGGAGCAGCTATTTTACTCGCTTAGATATTAAAAAGTGTTACGCAGATAAAGGTCAAAGAGGAAGACAGAGAGAAAACCGCTTTTACAATCGGAAAAGATTCTATATCATTCAAGAAAATGCCTTTTGACTAGACCAAACGCACCAGCTTCATTTCGAGATGCAATAACTTCGTAACTCCATTCGGCATCAACATGTATGGTATTATATTGATGATTTATTAATTTATTTCTAGCACCTTCAACATGTTAAAAGAATATCCGTAATGTATTCGTTTCGACTGAGAAATGAAGTTAAAATTGAAACCAATCTAAATGCAGATTTGGCAAAAGAAAGTTACCTTCTTGGGCATTTTGTGTCAGCAAAAGGCAAGAACCAGATCAAAAACATTGAAGTAAAGTAATTGCCCGTCACAAGATCAGCCGCAAGTACAAAAATTCTTCCTATTGGATACTACCGAAGTCATCAAGAATTACGACACTATGCGAAACCAATACACGAATTAACCAAAACAAAATATACCCGCTTGTATATGGGAAAAGGAACACAAACAGCCTTTTGAACACTCAGTAGATAAACTGACTCAGCACAATACTACGTACACCAGATTTTAAGAAACCATTTTTTTAGCACAGACGCAAAGTGATTATGCATTCTGGAGCAGTCGAGGCGACAATGGAGATGACGAGAAAAGAAACAGTTATTTGGATATTATAGTCGAACTTCAAGAAACATGAAAAGAATATCTGTGACTGAAAGAGAGGCATTAGCATAATCCAGCTATTAAACATTTCAATATCTATTATGGTCAGCGATGTATATATCACGACTGATCATTCATCATTGTATGCTAGGCCACACAAAGACAGCCTCGTAGTAGTATTGATGAGAAGATGGGCGATGCAGTTGCAGAATACTCGCCCGTATATAAAATTCAAATCAGGAAAAGCCAAACGTACGTCAGACTGCATGTCAAATTTGTATTTGAGAAACTGATTGGATCAGGAGGTAAGACCGAATTGCATGATCATCGCAGAAGATAAGAATTTACAAAATGAGAAATGAACAGAAAGAAGACGCATGAGGTTGAAAACAATAACGCAATTATGGAAATACAACGATATTAAAATCTTCGAACAACAAACAGAAATTAAAGAGCATTTATGGAAAAACACAGACACGATAACCATAGAAAAGTATGGTTATTATTAATGATGGCGAGAAAAGGACTCATGTTTACCAGAAAGCAGGCGAAAAGAGGTTTATGCATATCACGATGGAAAATTGTGAAACATGTCAGCAAAAAAGACGGAAGCGAAGATGCGTCAAAAATGATTATTGGCCAAATATCGGAGAAGACTACAAAGGATGGATAAAGAATTCCTAATATGTGAACGAGAAACAGCACAGGAGCCAATTAAGCACCGTTAAAACCAATGCCAATTCCACCAGAACCTATGACGATGATTGCAATGGATGTAGTAGGACCTACTTACAGAAACAACCGATGAATATAATCTAATATATAGTGTACAGATTGACTTATCAAAATTCCCGGAAGCATCCATACTCAGATCAAAAAGCCAGAACATACGAGAATCCTAGTAGAAGAAATATGATTAGATACGACACCTAACAGATTCCTGACTGATCAGGAACTAAACTTCCATGAGCGAATCATATAAGAAGTAACAAATACTTCAGAATGCGAAATGAGGAACATCGCCCATACCATCGCAAACAAAGGAAACCTAACGAGTTCGAATGCATACTAATCGAGGTGATGTCAAATTATTAAGCAGACACCAAAAAGATTGGGATATATATTAAATCTTTGCCTCATGGCCTATGAATGTCAATACATTCAGCAACAAAAAATTGAATTTTTTTCAAAATTTAATTAATGTCGGCAGAGAAGTGTAACATGCAATAGATTTAGAATATCAACACCGATATCGCAGTATATGGAAATTCTTTGGGATGTTATGTCAAACAGGATTCAAAAATGCGATGAAGGAAATCTGGGAAACGGCAAGTCACGTATGTAATATTAGATTTTAACCAAAGAAAAGTCATAAGAATTACCACGATAAAAGGCGCAGATGTACGCGAAGCATAACTTTTCAGGTAGGAGACTGGTATATTGCGACGCCAGAAATTATTCCAGGAGTGCCAGACAAATTACAAAACTGTTGTAATGGACCATACGAAAATAGTATGTATGATAACGAGAAAACCAAATCTTTGCTCGGGTTAAATTGGTCAATAACCCACTCACTAGACCTATTTACGTAAACGTAAGCAGATGTAAAGCGATACCGAGAACAATAACAAAAGAACCCAGAGAATCGACGGGTATCGGCAAAACCAGATCACAAACTCACAGTTGAGTATTTCAACACGGTATTATAACGTATGAGTCGAAAAATAAAAGCAATTCAAACAATTACCGTAGAAAACCTAAACCGATGAATCCCAAAATAACGCTACGCGACTCAACAATGTAATTAAAATGGTAGTATAATAGTGAAAGCCATCAGAGAAATTATGCCAGAATGGGTGTCGAAGGAAAGATGGTTGAGAATATAAACAAAGCGGGAAAAATCGCATGGATTACGCCAAAGGAGCTAGAAGTCCACCAGAAATGGATCGTATCAAAGAAAGTATACCCATGATATTCACTATGGCAGACGTAGAAGGAAATGTACCTCTACATATTGCAGTACAACATAGAAACACTCAACGAGCAATGGACATAATTCAATTTATGCAGAAATGCGGACACGCCTCAAATATACCCAACGAAGAGGGACAAACACCATTAATGTTCGCAGTTGCAGCAGATGCTTCTACAACAGTCCTGAGAGAACTACTAAAAACAGGATCATCGTTTAAAGAAAAAGACAATGGAGAAAATAATGTACTACATTATGCACTGAAATCCAGACAAGCAAGCGCAATAAAATTTATAATCATTAATGCGACAATTAGAGAAAGAGAAATGATGGGTAAAACAATCCAAACACTATGGGAAGCTATCGACGCCAAACAGGACGAAGCAACAGCCAATCTGATGAAATGGACCTACGAGGGTTCACCACTCAAAGTATTCAATGTGAATTATATGGTAAGAAACAGAAACGTCCTATTAAAAGAAACAATATATGCTCACTATCCATTTCCAAAGACAATAAAAGCAATGTTGAAATGGGAAGGACTGAAATTCACCAATCATCCAAAAGAAGCAATACGAATCGGAGATAGAAAGGAACAACTATTAACGATAATACACAGATGGCATCGAAAGCAAATAAGATTTCAAGCAAGCAAACAAGAAATAAAAGAGATGGATGATATAAAAGCGAGAATAATAAAAGTATACGAGGAAATAATTGAAATAATAAATGTCGAGGACGACATTTCAAAGGAAATCCCGGATGGAAATAATGGAGAAGGAGGTGGTGACAGCAGCAAAAACCAGGATGATCAAAATACTAGAAACGGAAATAAATCCGCACAACAAGAGAAAAAGGAAGCATCCAACGAGGAACGTCAAGAAACGAACAACAGTAATAACGAGGGAAAACGAAACAAAGGAATGATGCTACTACAACAAAGGAAAAATCAAAACCGACCGACCCTGCTACAAAAAATAATGATATTGATTACGTCCATCAAGTTAACGGAAGCTGACGAAAATATCACGAAAGAAATGAGGTCGTTCAAAATACGAACAATAAACGATAAAGGAATTTCGAGCAAAGGAATATGCTTGCAACTGACAATGAATACAAGCATAAGTTGTCAATTTGATTCCATAGGAAAACCAGGAAAGATAGAAATACGATCCGAAAACTTATCATCATGCCAAACCACCAAAGATGTATGTAGAGATGCTACAGAAGATAGAAACGTAAAAATCCAAGTAAAGCCAGGGATAGGCAAATTACGAATAATAAACAGAGGAATAGAAACCATTGAACAAGTATGTATACAGAATAAAATTATCGATTGTTGGAAAATGAATATGAAAGCAGGAAAGAAATGTGAATGGGATAGCCTAGAAGGAAATGCGGAATACATAATATGTGCCAACAACGATATAATAATAACGTGCACACTAGCCAAAACCCTGGGAGAAAAATTCACAACACCAAAAGAAGAACCTTATCAACGTCGAGCACGAGAAAATAAAGAAATAATAATAAAAGTGGAAGTCGACCCAAAGAGTGGAGAAGAGATAATAGTCGAAAATATGGGCAAAGAACCCATTACAAAAGTTTGCATATTCGAAACTAAAAAGAACGGAACGATAAATGAGAGAATCAAATGTCAATCAAATGATGATATCAACAATCAAAAATACCGTATTCCAACTAAAAGAAAACGTGGAAAGTATATAGTACACGTCCAGAGAGGAAGAGATGATTACTGGAAATCAATAACCAGAAAGTTACTAGAATCAATTACGACAAAACGTCCGGAAAAGGAAACAAGAGAACAACCGTATCAACGACAGATCAGGAAAGTAAAGCAGTAATAATAAACATAGAGTCAAATGCAGCAAATGAAGAGGAAATAGTAATTGAGAACACAGGTGAAAAACCCATCACAAAAATCTGTGTATACGAACCTAAAAGAAACGAACCAGTAAACAAAAGAATCCAATGTGAAACAAGCAAAAGTATAAAGAATCAAAAGTATCGAATCCCAACAAAAAGAAAATTGGGAAAATATGTAATAAATATCCAAAAGGGAACTCATGAGCATTGGAGAACGATAACAAGGAAACCACTCAAGTCAAATGCGACAGATCAACCTATAATAAAACAATCCGAGAAAAAACCAAGAAACGAAACATGGAAAAAAGGAATGATTATGGACGACAGCCACCTTTCAATTCACGAAGCATTACAACTTCAGAAAGCACTCAAAAATGTACAACCAAAAGAAGGAATAATGGAGACAACCAATGCAAGAGAAAATACGACCGTACAGCCTAACGAAAAGAACTACATGATTAAAATGATTTGGATAACAACAGCAATAGTAAGCAGCATAGTAATGCTGATAATAATTCAATTAGTAAAAACTACCAAATGCCGAAAGAAGTCAATAAAGAAAAGATTATGGCCAGCAGTAGAAAAATTCAATTACGATATCGAATTAGGACAATACGATGCAGAAAGAACTGAGGAATATGAAATAATAGGAAATTCTAGTACAAGCGGACTCTGGTTAAAAGAACCGCCCATTATCGAAGTACAACAATGGTCAAACGAATCTGATGTATACCAGATAATGAATGAGAAATATGGGGGATATACGGACATTACGTATAGAGTCCCCGGAGACGATGGTGTAAAACGAGAAAGAGACGTTGTATATAGTGTAAAATATTATGTAGTATAATAGTAGTAATAGTATGCACGTATATATAAATATTGTACAAAATGTGTCAGAAATAGTAAGCAAACAGAAATGAATGCGATGAATTAACGATGTATTATAACCAACAGATGAATCCGAATAATGCAAACCAACAAAAATCAAGTGAGAATACCACCATTCGTAGAAGTGATACAACAACCAGCAGCTGCCAACGTACCGATAGAAATTGTAGAATTAAATCAAGGAATACACCAAGATCAAGGAATCGAGGCAACATGGAGACGGCAATGCGAATTAATGACATTAATAACGAACAATGCGCAAACTCAGTGGACAAATACTCATCTAGTATTAACCGAAAGCGTGAACAGAGGGCTACAACAAGCCATAAGACTCGAAGAGCAACAAAGAACTATACTACAATTGGAGAGAATAAATGAGCAATTAACAGATCAAGTTAGATGGCAAGCTGACGAAATTAGAAGACTACGTAACAATCAACAGCACGTAGATCCAGCAAGTTGGGTGGAATGGATAGCATCGATGCCAGAATTCACCCCAGAACCGGATTCAACAGTAGAGTAAAAATAAAGCGTACCTTGTAAATATGTAAAAATAAAACGATAGAAGTAAAGCAACGTCGAGTAATTGAAAATTTTGTAGATATGCAGACAATCATCGAGAGAATAAGAAGAAGCGAGAATCCATCCGAAGATACGAGACGAATAATGAAGGAAAGAATCAAAGTGGTGAACAATATAAAAGAAAGATTGAAATGTTGTAAATGTAAAGAACTACTGATTGGAGCGAGATAAACGAAATGTGGATGCAGAATATGTACAGATTGTACGATTGAAGTGATGGAAACAGAAACAATAAAATGCCCTGGATGTGACGAAACGATCAAAAGAGATGAAGATCCTACAACAATGGATAAAGCCACCAATAAAGAGATCAATAATCTATTAGTCCAATGCCAAGTAAAAGAATGTGAATGGAAAGGACTGATGAAGGAAGCCGAAAGTCACGCAAACGAATGCGAATATAGCGAGATATTATGCGAAAAATGTCAAACCATCATAACGAAAAAGACTATCAAAGAACATCACAAAGTGTGCATCAAGAGAGAGGAAAAATGCGAATTCTGTGGAGTCATCGACGAATGGATAAAAATAGAGATGGAACATCGGAATCCAAAAGAGGAACAAATATGTGATCTATACGAAGGGATATGCGAAAATAACTGCGACAGAAAAGAGAAGGTCAAATTGAAAGAACATTGGAACGAATGTATGAGCAAACCAATCAAGTGCCCGTTAGAGTTATTCAATTGTCAAGCGCAATTACCAATTATGGAGATGCAAAAAGCATATGATGGAAAATAGTATCGAGCATACCGAAATCATGATGAAAACGATAGGAATGTTGGCATGGGAAGTAAAAAGCCTACGAACAGAAAACGATGCACAAAAGGCACTAATAAGAGAAATATTAGAGTCCAGAAAGAATTTTGAGAAAAGCCAAGGAAATACCCTCAAGAAAATGACCCGAAATGGAAAAGAAAATGCAACAGATGACCAACAGCCTAAAAGAATTAGAAACGAACGGCTCGGTAGCCGGAAAACATCTTACAGCACCATTCATATGGAAAATAACCGAATTTGCAGAGAAGCTCCAGAGAGCAAAAGATGGAACACAGAGAATTCTAGATAGTCCACCAATATACAGTTGGGAAAACGGATATAAATTAGGTATTAGACTGTATCCAAATGGAGATGGAAACGCAACAGGCACCCACATCAGTGTCTTCATCAGAGTAGGAAGAGGAAATTATGATGAATTGTTAACATGGCCTTTTAAACAAAATATGATATTAACAATGAAAGGACAAGAGGATTATCGCAATCCAATCAGAACAGGAAATGAACCACAGATGGGAAGGCCAACAACTGACTGGAATACAGCAATTGGAACACCACGTTTCTATCCACAACAACGATTGAGAGGAGAAGGATTCTTGCGAGAAGATAATCTGTATATAAAATTAGAAGTGGAGAAGCCAGACAAGACGTTGTAAAGAAAAAAAAAAAAAAAAAAAAAAAAAAAGAAAGTGTAAATAAATGTAAATAAAATAATAAAAACCAAATAAAAATCAAAAAATTACAAATAATCAGAAAAATCAGAAAAACAAAAATTCAAAAATAATAACGATATTTAGATGGCAAGCGGAATCAGCGAAGAGATAACGGTACAGATGAGAGAAGGACCAGATTCGATATGGACGAGACTATGGAAAAAGCCAGAAGAAGAGGAAAAAACCAACATACTAACAGCAGCAATAACATACTATGCGGATTTTGATGTAGCGGAAAGACCACAACAAATCAGGACAAAAGTATACCCACCAATGAGGGTAAAAGACGAAAACTTGAGAAAAGAGGAACAAAGATACCTAACGTTTAAAAATAATAAAGTATTTAGTGACCGACAAAGTCAAGAAATGGCCGCACAAGGATTTTATTTTACGGGAACGCCAGAACGACCAGACGAAGTAACATGCATCTTTTGCCAAGGAAAACTCGCACAATGGAAAAAAGGAGAAACAGCAAAACGGGAACATCGAGAAAAACTCCCGAGATGTCCATTTATGTTAAATTTAGACGTCAGAAACCAAGCGATGAACAGATCAGAAGGACTCAGACAATCAGAAGTCGACAAAGATGAAAAGGGAGGTGAGAAAAAGATAACGATAATAAAGGGTTTCGAAGATCCAGCAGAATTAATCTGGGAAAAAGAAACTATAAATAGAACATTCGAAGAGAGAATTAAAACTTTCAAAGGAAATCTAAGAGCAGCAGAATTTGCGAGTCAAGGGTATTGTCAAACAGCCAGAGGAATAATGTGCGAAGGATGCAAAAATCAACAACCAGTACCAGATCAGAATGTCAAAAAGCTAAAACATAAAGGAAAATGCATGTATAAGCAAGAAAAAGAGTCAAAGAATATCGAAATAATAATTACCAACCAACAAATAGAAGATATTTTGGATCGACCGAAAACGAGAACCATAAAGCTATTATCAGGAGTAGATACTCAAAAGATGAAAAAAATAATCAAAGAAAGATTAGCTAATAATTTAGAGTGGTATGACTCAACACAAGCAGTAATCCGAGCAATCAAGCGATATCAAGAGAAACCTAAAGAGAATCATGACAAATCAACAATAAAGGAAGCTATTTTGGAGCAGTATCAATGTGTGACATGTTGGCAGAAACATGTGGAAATAATTTATACGCCTTGTGGACATATGGTCACATGTGAAGCATGTGGGCTAAAAGTTGATATATGTCCAGTATGTAGAAAGCCGATCAACGGGCGAATCAGAGGATTCCGTTTCGCTGATCAGTAATTAGAAATGGAAGTAATGTGTAAAAATGTAAATAAAGATAAAGGTAAAAACAAAAAATTATAAAAATCCAAAAATTCAAAAAATACGAGATGATGTAAATAATGATAAAATCTTGAGATGATTGAAAGGAGAGAATAATCGATTATTAACATTTAGAAAACAATTATGAATCCAAACGAGACAAAAGAAGTTGTGAAAGAGGCTGAAGAGTCAAAACCAACAAGCAAAGATCAATCAGAATCAATAAAAGTAACAAGTGAGGAAGTAGAATTGTGGAGACAAAGGACGTTGCAACTAAAAGAAATGCTACTAATCGTAGAAGAAGAATTAGCACAAGAAACTCTAAAAACGAAAATGATGAAAGAAAAGTGGGAAAAACAACTAGAACAAAAAGTAACCTACCCAGAAGGAAGAGAGAAAGCGTACCAAGAGCGAGAAGAGGAAATGAGGAAGGAATCTATGCAGAACCAAACTAGAATCATAAACCAAAGAAAAGAGATACAAACTCTAGAGCAAGAGAAGCAGGATCAACAAAGGGAAATAGAAAGATTGAGAGAAGTGATAAAAGATAAAGAAGCAGAGATACGAGAAGAAGGAGAGGAGACGATAAAAATTATACAACAAATGCAGGAGGAAATTGGGCAAATTAGTACCCAATACCGAATAGAGAAGACAAAGAGAACCCATTTGGAACAAGCCAAAGAATGGGCAAAACGACAAGCACTCCATTGGAAAGCCAAATGGACAGAAGATAGAGAACAATCAAGAAGTAATTGGGAATCGAGAATCAGACATTATATTCAGCAAATAGCCGAAGAAGAAGATAGAACAAGAGCGTACAAAGCAAAATGGGAGAACGCAAAGATCGAGATCAACAAGCTGGGAAATCAAGGGCCAAAACCATCAAAGAAAATTAGAGAGCCCAAAGACGATAGACAAGAAAGAATAGTAATCCAAACAACGGCGGAAGCGAGAAAGTGGAAAGACAAGTATAGATTGTCGAAAATCGAGAATGCAATGCAATGGGAACATATACAAAAACAAGATCACGAAATAGTATGGCAACAAACGAGAATGAAGGAGATGCTACAAGAACAAGAAAAGACTCTTAAACAGAGACAAATACAACAAATAAAAACAGAAGACAAAGAAAAGTGGATCAAATCAGAAGCAAGAAGATGGAAGAACCAGTACCAAGAAGCTAAGAAAGAGATAAGACTGTTACCCAAAAAGATATTGAATATGGAAGATTGGGAACTATGGGAACAAGTCGAAGCGCAGAAAGAAACGATTGAAGAACTGAACGAAGAAATCCAAACAATGGAATACCATGAACGAGCCAGACAAAACACAATAAGAAGGCTCAGGAAAACCGACAAGGACCTCAGAAAATGGATTGAGCAGCTAAATCAAAAGATAACGGAAACCCTACACGAACAAACGGATGAAAGACGACAAATCCAACAATTAAACGAGAGGATAACAGAACTTCAACAGGAGGTGAACGGACACCGAGGAGTTGTAGTATTCAAAGAGATCCAGTTGAGACATCAACTCGAAGTCAACGAGCAGCTGAAAGAACAAGTTGAAGCAGAAATAAAAGCGATAAAGCAAGGATATGAGGAAAATGAACAAAATCTGAGAAAAGAGATTGAAAAGTTAAAAGCTTTGGAAAATACGCATCGATTGGAAACGCAAGTGGAAGAACTAACGGAAAATACGGAATATCTTGCTTATCTCTTAGACGAAGAGATACAAATATCAAACGCCTTACGTGCAGAAATAAATACCTTGCAGAACCGACCACCAATCCTGCTTATGCCGTTATACCCAACCGAAATTCCAACCCAAGTAACCGCCGAAACCGATGAAGGATTCGGGGAGACGGACGAAACGACAATATAAAGCTAAATAAGAAAATTGTAAAAAGTGTAAAAATAGTGAACATAATAAAATGATAAAAAACAAAAAATTTTGGTAACCGATGTATATTTAGCATGAATCCAAATGAAATAGAAATCCGAATGAATCCAGAAGACGGAGAATACGTACCAAGCCCAATTCAATTAGTAGAACCAATAGAGCAAGACCCACTGAGGTATTATAGTAAAAAGTGGAGAGCCGAAAGAAAGGAATGGCAAGAGCTAGTGGAGGAACAAGAGTCAGAAATCGCCCGGATAAATCAACAATTAATACAATCTAAACAGTTAACCAATACAATAAAACGAAAACTAACATCCAGCATGGGAGGAAACAGAGAGCAAAAGAAAGAAAATGGGCAATTGAGACGAGAATTAGCTGAAATAAAAACCCGTGTAATCCTGGAAGACTATTGGAAAACCGAAGCAGAGAGAATGAGAAACAGCAGAAAAAGCGAACAAAGATACGTAATACAACTAGAAGACAGTTGTAAAGAAGCCAGAGAGATAAAAGAAAGTCATCAACAAGCTCAAGATGAGATTAAAGCACTAACGGAACAGCTTCAAGAAGCAAAACGAAAGCTGGAAAAACAAACAACCAAACGAGTCAATTATAAACGTCAACTCAAAAGAAAGCAAACAAAAGAAAGAAATCTTCAAATGAAAATTCATAGTCAACAAAGAATAATCAAAGAAGGTAAAGAACGATTAAAAGAACTCCCAAAAATTAACCGAGCGATTAATAAAAGCCCAAGTCCTGATAATGAGATTTTCAGAAAATAAAATTAAAGAAGAGTGCGAGAGACACTCAACCCCAGAAAAAGAGAAAGAGTAAAAAAAGGGCTAAACTCCACTGTATATAGTTGAATAAAATTGTAAATAGACGTGAAAATTGATTGATATATATTAGAAATGAAAACCATGAACCCAACGTTATGGATCACAATGATAATGATGGTAATGATGAGAAAGTGCAATACTGAAAACCCATTAGAAAAATGCGAGAAATCCCAACCCTTCAGAAGAGAGGACAGTACCTGTGCCAATTTCAAAGAAATCTGTATCAATCCTAATAATGAGGAATGTCAGCAAATAAACCTCCAATGTATACAATGTCCCACAAAAGAAAACAAGGACGAGATAAAACAAAATATCGAAAGAACCCAAATAATGGTACAAACCCTATTGAAAAATAATGAAGAGATAGCCAACATAAAAAACGAGAACCAAGAGATAAAGAAAACCCTAGAAAATGTCATCAGACAAATTCAAAGAACAGCCAAAGCAAATCCCAAAAATAAACCAATCCAAGAAATTCAAAAGATCGTCCTATTAATCAAGAAGCAACTAGGAAAACGAGTGGGACGGGAAAATGAACCCCATACAACAAATCCATCAATCAAATTTATACTACCGATTAGTATAATATCCAACATAATACTCTTAATATCCTGTCTCATCATCAGCCTAATAAAAAACAAACAAAGGCAAAATACCCAAATCCAAAAATTCAGAAGAATGTTCACCCAAATTCGAAAAATCGACAAAACCAACGAAACGACAAGACTCTCGCAGATTTCTATCAATCACCCCTCAAGATCAGCCCAGCTTGAAAGCGAAACTCAAGCCGTCAGTGATTCATTCGAAAACAAATACAATTGAGTTACAATAACTGATATTGATTCGAACTGATTAACTCGCACTGATCAACAGTGACCATATAAAATCTGAGAAATAAAAGAATTAAATATAAATTAAGAAACATAAAAATAAAATAAAATATTAACAAAATGCACCAAGATCCGCACGATATCTACACAAATACAACAAGAAAACACAACAAATTCGACGAAATTGGAAAAATCAATTAAAGTTCATTAAAGTGAAATTTAAATCGAAAAATTTGAATTAGTAATAATTCAAATAAAATTCTAAATAAAAAATTATAAAAATAAATCAAAAATAATAAAAATAAATATTAGAATTTGCTAGAAAACAACAAGGTCGAATTTTGTTTTACTGCATCAAATTTCACACGTCACACAAATAGGTATATATACTGATCCATTTTCACATTAAAGTTAACCATTTTTGAAATTGTTAAACCAGTTTTAAAACCATAAACCATTTTTAGACTAAGAACTATTTTTGAAATTATTCCGTGTTTCGAAGATTATTTGAATCTTTTAAATCTATTCGAGATCATTGTTTTGAATTTTTTAGAAATTTTAGGTGAGAATCATTGATTTTGGAATCCTCTTTCCACGCCCCGTACCTTGCATCTCTATAGAGCTCTGCTCGGACGTCGGCGTGGGAAGAGAGACATTTGGTTTATTGTATGAATTTATGCTATTTTATTGGAATGGTAACTTGTTATTTTTGCTTTATATAATTAATAAACATTATTATACATAATTTGTCTCATATATAATTCATTTAATATGTTTTAAAAGATGTCGAAATTTTTCCGGCCCACAGCCGAAACATCATGCAAGTAAATAAAATCTACACAGTGCAGATGCATGTAAGAGCGTGGACAATCGCCAATGATATGCACCCGTGAAGACTCAGCGTGCGCAACGCAGCGGTCGTAACGTAAATATTTATCCCTATAGCTGAAGCGAGGAATAAGGAAGAAGTCTCTGGCTGCTTCCTCGTTTCTCAATTCTGTAAACTCGACCTAAAATTATGATACATACGGCTTAAACTTATCACACCGAGTAGTCCAGTGGGCACTCAATAAATATAACGTAAACACAAATGCGCCTAGGATCTATTAAAGGGAAAAGGTACGGGGATAAACTAAACTAAAATCGTTGATAGAGTTAACCTGAATTAACAATTTGAATTAATTTGATCATTGGTGTACTAAATTGAATTTATTTTCGAAATAATTATCATTAACTTAAATTACCTTATGTATAAATTGATTAGAATTAAAGTAAATTATGGATTTAAAAATAAATTAATTACAATTATTTCATAGAGTAAATCGAAATAAGTTACGGACAAAAATAAAATTAGTTACAAATAACGTTTTGGTTAAATTAAATCATAGGGTAAAAGTAATCTAATTATGAATATATCATTCGGTGAATTGAACTAATATCGGAAAATAATTTAATTAGTAGAACGTTAAATTATATTTGAAAATAAAATATTGTAAGGAACTCAGTGAGTCCCCTAAACTGGCTTTATCTATCAATTTAAAATGTTTTCATTAAAAGTAAATATCTCCTTAATTCAATTGGATTTAAATAAAATGATGGGTAAAGAATTTATGCGACTCACGGGTTTAACTTAGATCAAGTCCTTGATTAAAAATTAAAGCAGCTTGTGTAGTAATAAAATAAACTTGGATGTAAGGGAAAGTAAAACTAAGAATTGTTAAGTCAAACGTTGGAAATAGTTTATTAAACTTGATTAACCTATCTATTGATTTAACCTAAGTTAACGATAAAGAAAATCGCTAAGGTAATTAGTAAGGAAAACTCAGGATGACCGATCGGAAAATTTGATCCAATGAATTGCAGAAAACAAAAAATCAAACCAAATTTCACTAAATAGTAAAGTAATACACCAATAAAAATCAAAACAGATTGGGGGAAAGTAAGATGAATTCACGTTTTAAATTAAGATGTTGGCTGAAGTAATGAAAGGCTCCACTAGTCAAATGTTTAGTAATTTCAGTTAAAGGAATTAAAACGATGCAATCTGTTTATACTTCTAACCGAAATAATAATAATACCTTCCAAATCTCCACATAAATAAGATACAAATATCACCAAACCCAAACATCGATAAATTCCAGCATAAAATGATCTAATAAAAATGAAAAGTTTTCAGAATCAACAATAAAACGGGAAACATTTATTGCATTGAACTGAAGAAATCTTTTTTCCAACCAGTAAATCGACCGACCAATGCAATATCATAGTTTTACAATTCCTTGATTTCAGTCTAACCCACCACCGATAGGAACTCCAACTGTTAGATTTCCACAACACGATCTGATTTATGAGTAACATCGAGAATCGCCAACGATCCGAATAACTGTTGCAAGTAACTCTCCATGCAGCGTAGTCCCTCAAAATCATAGACAATAAACTAATCAGCAAGAAAGTAAATCAGATTACCTAACCACAAATCCCCGATAGGACAGTACCGACCATAACAACTTAAGTACCACCAAATAGAAATGAACGCGCAAAATTAGATCCACGATAATTCTAACGTCAACTGTTAGAGAAAACAGACAAAGTGAATTTCGAATAGTTGATTTACATATTTGATTCACGACAATCTATCAATAATTGAAGCCCGAACGGATATCGTGACCGGATGAGAGTCAATAATTTCCAACGCATCCGATCCGACACATCCGTTCCGACAATTAACCATCGCGAGAAAGAACGACATACACCGACAATCATTTCCGTTGGAGTAATGATTAGACAAGTCAAATACGGATGGAAAACCAATAATAGTCACGATAAACATTAATAACGGCGATGAATATTCGTAATTGTGATAAACATTAATAACTACGTCAACTATTAAAAATCCAATAAGCATTTGTAATCACGATAAGCATTAACAATCACGATAACTGTTGGTAATTTCGATAACCATTAATAATTGCAATCACTGTTAACAATTACGTTAACTTATAAACGACGCGAGTATGTTTTTTCCCAATAGCAGTAATGTTAAATAGATTTGATCTCAAATAACTAGGTCACATAGACCGACATTCTGCCACACACAAATCTGGTCCAATCCTACCCACCCCAACCAACTCAGACAATTTACAATTGATAGATACACGTTATATATTCCGTCCCTATAACCTTCCCCAGCATAAAGGAACTATAGAGGTCATCAGAACACACAACCCATACATCTCATCGCCATAATTCTTACAATTTCCAGCTCGGCTATCAAGTCACGAAACGCTAATTTAACTAGTCAAGGTTCCCTCTAGAATTAACTGATGATTCAAGGTTGCCTGAACTCGAGATTGTTGATTTAACGTCCTTATAAATTAGTGAGAGAATATTTTACATTTACTTATTTCAGAAGAATTCATGTTGCCAAATTTGATTTCGAGACAAGAGGCCGATGAATGGCGCCGAGCCTGGAAACGAGCGCGCCCATCGATGACTCTCGAGGAGCCACGCCCGAAACGATCGTGTCCGTCTCTATGGCAAATACTAGGCAGGGGAGACGACCCACACCGACCAGAGGAGGAACAGTATCCCGCCGAGGAAATTGTCGACAATGCTCGAATCTTGTTGGCTCAGTGGGAGAAGATCCAAACGGAGGTCGACCTACAGGTTGTGAAGGCGAGGATG
This sequence comes from Schmidtea mediterranea, assembly GCA_022537955.1. NCBI lineage: Eukaryota > Metazoa > Platyhelminthes > Tricladida > Dugesiidae > Schmidtea > Schmidtea mediterranea. The sequence continues at coordinate 186,832,794 of CM039680.1, forward strand.
TACCTCGCCAACGTTGAAGAGGACGTCCTCGTCGGACGTATCGCGGAGACGTACCCGGCTCGACCAGCCCGTAACCTCCGACGACCAGTGCCCATTATTCCCGGTTACTCCCCGGAAGAAGGAGTCAGGAAATTCCTCGCAGAATCCTGAATTACCAGACATAATCGTTCTGACATTTTATTTTAGTGATGTTATCAATGATAAATTATAATGAATTGTCTTCTTAAATTTTGTTTTTAAATGAGATTTCCGCTATAATCATGTTGAGATAATTAGAATTCCCCTTATTATACCAAATTGATATGCTTTCTTTATAGTAATGTCGGTCCTGAAACTGGTGCAAAACGAACTAGACCGCGCGAGGCAGGCGAATGCAGAGCTACTCAATCAGATACTGCAGTTAACTCGCGAAGTGCAACAGGTCAAGGCGACCTGTTTAGACCCCAAACGGACGAAACTACTCTACCAACGTCTCACTGCAGCTCAAAAGGGCTGGGCCGAAGAACGCCAGCTCAATCGGAGTCTGCGCACGCAGATCAGGGGCTTAGAAGTTGCCCTAGCAGCCTGTCGGGAAGGGGAAGCGGTAACGTATCCGCTCATCTTCGCCCCTTCCCAACTGCCAAGTCAACGCGTCGTTGATGAAGCCGCACCAAGCCAAAAATCGACAGCTATCCAACCAACCATCCGCCGGCCGGGACGCAAGGAACGGGCCCGACGCCGAGCCGCACAAGCGTCAAGTCGATCAACTTAACTTATTATGCATGTCCTTGTTCATTAAATAAATCATCTCTCATGTATTCAGTCATAGTGGGGTAGACTCGAAAATCACTCACATCAATCAGACTAAATTTAATTCGCATTTCCACGTAGGGGACCAAGTAAAGCGAGCATAGGTCTTCTATCGACAGCTCGTGAACCCGAGGGTTGTCCGAGCAACTATAGTACTAGCCAATGGTACTCAATTTTTGCGGACAATCCACCACTTGAACACATTACCAACGTTGCTTAGCAACGGGTGCCGAGTGGCGGTTAGTATCATTTTGTATGGCGTTACTAGGGTAGCCATAAAGTTAAGCAAGATGCGAAACCCTGTAACCCACCAGAAATAAAAAAAGTTAAATCCTTAGAAAATAATATAATTAATGAAAATCATAAAGAAAGTGAAAATTTAAAAGAACGTAAAAATAAAATTGATCAACTTTTAATAAAAGTATTTAAAATGAATGTTGATGAAATCGTCGATGTAATTTTGGATCAAATTTCTATTAAAACTGTGCCAACACACAAACCTTACTTGGGCAATATAGAAAGAGTAGAATCTCAAATTAATAAAAGTAATTTAATTAAAAATTTCAACAGTGACATGAAAACCACTGTAAACACGATCATCAATGATGTAGATGTGGATGTTAGACCTAAATATGAAAACATTATAACGAATTTTGAGCACAAAATTCTTTTAGACCGAACTTGGGATAAGGTGTTTAAATTTTGTAATCGTTCTGATAAAAAACTTAAACTTAAATATTTATCGAATTCTGAGGTATTATTTGAGCTTAAGAAAGCTGACAACACAAGTCCTGGTGTTGATGGTATAAAATATCGAGACCTGGTGATGCTGGATCCCGAGGGTAAACTACTAACTTTTTTATTTAATAAAATTATTTCTAAAAAGGTTATACCAGATAGCTGGAAATCCTTTAAAACGTTGCTAATTCCAAAACCAGGTAAAGGTGATAAATATGATAGTGTGTCATCTTGGCGTCCAATTGCACTACTTTCCGTTATCTACAAACTGTTTGCCTCTTGTTTAGCTAATCGTTTAACATTTTGGATAAATAAGAACAATCTGTTGCATATCGGTCAGAAAGGTGGCTCTAGACACGATGGATGTGTGGAACACAATTCAATTCTTTCGTCAGCTTTAGAGCACTCTAAATACAGCAAGAACTCTCAACTTGCTATTGCTTGGCTTGACATTAAGGATGCTTTTGGGAGTGTTCCTCATGCCTACATGTGGTCTTTACTTCGATTTGTTGGGGTTGATGAGGAATTTGTGACTATTCTTGAGAGGATGTATTCCGATACAAGTACTTTCTATAGTTGTGGTCCTATCTTGACTCCAAATATTGCAATCAGACAAGGTGTTAAGCAAGGATGTCCTATCTCTATGATATTGTTTGCTTTAGCAATTAATCCAGTTCTTGAAGCAGTATCCCGATCTAAATGTGAACCATTTATGATTGGTGAATCTGCAGTTAAAATCCTTGCGTACGCTGATGACATTGCTCTTGTATCAAAGTCTGCTTACGACTTACAGAGAGTAACAAACATCGCTGTTGTAATTGCATCTGAAATTGGCTTTGCATACCGTCCTGAAAAATGCGGTTATATCGAACTTCCTCTTATCGAAACAGAAAGTCAAATTCTTATAAATGACATTAAAATTAAAAGATTAGCTTCAAGTGAATTCTACCAATATCTTGGAGTGCCTGTGGGTGAAGAAACCGATCAGAGTCCATATGACATTCTTAAGAAAGTTGTTTCTGATACTAGGAAAATTGCTGACTCTGACTTACTTGGATGGCAAAAATTGAAAGCGTACAAAATCTTTTTACATTCTCGTTTAGTATTTCTTTTTAGAACACGAGAGATTAAAACAAGTGCACTAGCAAAATCCAATGCCAACAATAATCTGACTGTAAACATCACTAGCCAATTAAGAAATTGTTTTAGGAAAATGATGTCTTTGCCTAACCACTCTGAAGTATGTTATTTTTATAATTCAACTGAAAACGGAGGGGCAAACTGTGTTGACCTACTTGACGAATACCACACACAGACAATAACACACTTTTTCCGACTTTTTACTTCTAATTGTGAATTTGCGAGAAAAGTTAACCTTGACTCTTTGAACTTTGTAGCTGGTCCGCGACTTGGTATTATCAATCCGACTTTGCAAGAAACGTTTGATTGGATCAATGGGAAAGAGCCAAAACCTTGGCATTCTGGTAAGAAAACTCGTTTTCAGCGAGCTAGAATTGCGATTGCTTTTTTTAAGAAAGAGCATGTTATTAATATTATGTTTATTGTCACCAAAGGTCAACCTTCACTCTTCATTACATCAGAAAAACGTGGGACATTTATTCTTACTCCTGATTTGCGTAAAACTACTTCAAAAGTCTTGCACATGGCTCTCTGTGACTCGTATCTTTCGAAATGGGAAAAAGGCTGCACTTCAAATTTCATTGCCTCAGCCATTAAACTTTCACCAAAAATTAATAAAGCTATTTATCGAGGTGACATTTCTGAGTTTGCTTGGCACTTTATCCATCGTGCTCGTACAAATACTTTGTCCATCAATGCAAAACCACATAATAAAGGTAATAAAAGACTGTGTCGATTATGTCACACTGAAGACGAAACAATGTCGCATATTATTCAATCTTGTAAAATTCATTTGACTCTTGGTTCTGAGAAGCACAATGATTGTCTTGATCTGATTTCGTCTCACTTGTCGAAAAATTCAAATTTGATTGTTGTTGTTGACCATGTATGTTCACTTGTTCCGGAATCGAAAGAGCGAGTAGATTTAATGATCACTGACATGGTGCGGAAAAAATATTTTTAGTTGACATGAAATGTCCATGTGATACAATTAATAATTTTGCACTAGTAGATCTTCTTAATTTACAAAAATACGATTCGTTGAAAATGCAAATACAAGATGCCAAACCTGACTTCAAAGTGGAGCTTGATACATGTATCATCGGCTCTTTAGGTTCCTTTCCTCCAAAGACTCCTGAATTACTTTTAAAGATTGGAGTTGATCGAACTCACCTGAAAGGTTTATTAAAAGATTGTGCGCTAAGCAATATTTCCCATTCTGCTAGACGGTGGCACTACCACAAGACGGGTATTTTGGTAAATCTTGAAAAATTTCGATTTAATTAATGTTTGAGTTAAAATTGCCATTTGACTTGTGTATGTGATTTATTGTGTTAATTAATGAATTCCACCCTCTTCCAGGGAAAGGTTTAACTTTGCATAAAATTAAACTCTCTGTCTACACTTAGTAGCAAATTAATCTAGAATGAAGAAGCCTGATGGTATTTTTCCCAAATCTGCTGAAAACTTAGTTCTGAAGGATGGAAATAAAAGCAGATAAAGATTCAATATTCGATAAAGAAATGGACCTCAACAATCAATGCAATTATCAATAATAAATCTGGGCAGATGTCAAAAGGCGATAATCAAATGCTGAATTCCAATGACCGAATCTACTTTGATGTCTTAGATTTGTGATCAGCTTCCACTACAAAGGTGCTGCATCAAAAGCCAATGGAGATTCAATGCCGGATGAAAATGCCGATGAAAGAGAATCAGAGCCGAGGACAATTTAGAGAAAATTCGATTGCAACTGCGTCAAGAGTTCCTCAACAATAAGATGAAATATCGAAACTCAATTGGATCTTTTGGTTTTGGAGAGTCTCAGAACGGCAAGCTCCATGTAGAGCTGTGTCCAATATGAAAAATTCAAAATTGTTATATTAATAAATTTTTATATGAGTGATTTTGTTAAGTCTACTACTTAGTCGTAGATGGGTGCGGATGGGTACTGATGGGTACTGATGGGTGCGGATGGGTGCGGATGGGTGCAGATGGGTACTGATGGGTACTGATGGGTGCGGATGGGTGCGGATGGGTGCGGATGGGTACTGATGGGTGCGGATGGGTGCGGATGGGTACTGATGTGTGCGGATGGGTGCGGATGGGTGCAGATGGGTGCGGATTGGTACTGATGGGTACTGATGGGTGCGGATGGGTGCGGATTGGTACTGGTGGGTACTGATGGGTGCGGATGGGTGCGGATGGGTACTGATGGGTGCGGATGGGTGCGGATGGGTACTGATGGGTGCTGATGGGTGCGGATGGGTGCGGATGGGTACTGATGGGTGCGGATGGGTACTGATGGGTGCGGATGGGTACGGATGGGTGCGGATGGGTACTGATGGGTGCGGATGGGTGCGGATGGGTGCGGATGGGTGCGGATGGGTACTGATGGGTGCGGATGGGTGCGGATGGGTGCGGATGGGTGCGGATGGGTACTGATGGGTGCGGATGGGTGCGGATGGGTGCGGATGGGTGCGGATGGGTACTGATGGGTGCGGATGGGTGCGGATGGGTGCGGATGGGTGCGGATGGGTGCGGATCTGTGCGGATCTGTGCGGATCTGTGCGGAGCTGTGCGGATCTGTGCGGAGCTGTGCGGATCTGTGCGGATCTGTGCGGATCTGTGCGTATCGGTGCGTATCTGTGCGGATCTGTGCGGATCTGTGCGGATCTGTGCGGATCTGTGCGTATCGGTGCGTATCGGTGCGGATGGGAAGTTGGTATGTGTGTGGAAGGTTCTAGAAGGTAGGTGTGTGGAAGGTTCTAGAACGTATGTGTGTGGAAGGTTCTAGAAGGTATGTGTGTGGAAGTTGGTAGGTGTGTGGAAGGTTCTAGAAGGTAGGTGTGTTGGTCCACAACTACGTGACATAATAACAGTTAGGTAACTAGTCTCCGAGTAATGACCAGTGACATAATAAGTGTGACCAGTGACATAATAAGTGTGCACTGACCAGTGGTCGAGTGATGTAATCATGAGGTCATTGACTAAAGGTCAATTACTAGGTAGCAACTAGTGGACAAAGGTCAATCTCCAGGTAGCAACAGCGCGTGCAGAGGTCAAATGTTACGTAATAATTACGTAAGCTAGTGGGGGGAGGGGGTTGTATCTGACGGGCTCACATCCTACTACTAATGTTTTAAAGATTGTCTTCGAAAAAATCAAATGAATCTTTTTTAATTATTGTGTGTGTAAAGAATGCCAACGTATAGCAAATAAGTTAAGAGAACAAATTTTTAAGAGCAATGTTTATAACAAATAAGAAATTTGAAAACTACTTTATCAAGTATGCACAAAAGGTAATATTGAAAAAACAATAAAATAATTTAGGAATAGATTATAAATATTGTGATTGTAAAGAGTGATGATAATTTTAAAAATCAATATGAGAAATTGTGTTGTTGAATTCCAAATTTTCGGGATGTGGATGAAAAAAAACAGTATAAAACTAGAAACAAACTATACAACAAAACGTTTTTAGGAATATATTTGGATTCTTTCAACAATGCAATAGAATAACAATGTGTAGATTTTTACTTTGTGTATTGTTTTGGTGTATTTTAGTTTTTCATGTAATGAATGGTGGGCGTTCGAAACTTTCAATAATATTTTTCTCGTTTCATTTATTTTTATTGGTTGAATTTACCTGTTTTTTCGGCCAATTAAAAAGGTAGATTTGTTAATTTGTGAAGTTTTTTTTTTGGTTGTTTTACAAGATCAATGTTGTTAGTCTTTTTTGAGTTTAATTTGAATTTTTTAAATAAATAATTTTTGGAATCTTTAAAAAATTCTTTTGTGCTTCGAATTTATGTATTTAAGAAGTTGATTCAGTTATAACATGCACTAATGCAACTAAATGTGGATATACTATGAGGATGAAAAGTATGACTTCGTTTTTATTGCTGAGAGAAGTAAAATCGGCAAAGTTAATGGAATCCGATTTCTAAATTCAATCTCAGTTCTTTGTCTCCAGCACAGATTCCCATATCAGTGATGGAGGAGTGGAACGGGAATCAAAGCTCCATCAACCACTAATCGAGGAAATAACCAGGATTATTAATTTATTTCTAATTGAATAAATTTTAGAGTTTATTAAATTTTAGAGTTTATTAAATTTTAGAATTTATGAAATTTGATTTATAAGTAGTATGTAAACTAGCATTCAAAAATCAAACTCCATCTGCACTGAGTGTACTTTTTGCGACAGCCTCGGCGTTTCCGAGGATGAAGTAGGAATAACATCTCGGATGTTGGGTGTTTGATTTATTAATTTTAGTTTATATACTAATACTATTACATAATATTATTTTATAGAAATGGTCATTGTGTTTTAATTAACTATTATGCAACATCGAAATTTATTTAAATCGATTATTATGTAAATTTAAAAAAGTTTTTAAAATCGTTAATTATGTCACCAATTTTGAAATTCATCTAGAATTGCTGATCTCTATAGTCGTCATTTTTGATTCTTGTTTTAATGGAATATTTACGAAATCGCCATTTTAAAAATTCAAGGTTTTCGCATTTCTAGGTTTTTTACATACACTTAAAACACTAGGCATATTTTCACTCAAACAATTTACAAACAGATTTTATTTCTATACAAAATTACATCTTTTACTCGTTTAAATTCATTGTTTCAACTGTTACTTAATTTTTCAAAAACAAAATTCTATGATACTAATAAAATAAAAAATACATGTTAAAAACCTTTATTAAAATCACTGTGAAATTCGAGCACTGCCTAATTTCCAAATTGGCGACATCACATCTTTGTTATCCATTTTATATCACTGAAATATAAGATGTCAAGGTCAATTAAATGTTATATTACAATTAAATTGTAAACTTAATTAATTGTAAAAGAAAACTATATTAAATAAAATTTGAGCTGGAAACAAATGCTTTTAAATTTCAATTTTTTTTACAAAGTTTACTTTTTGAATCGAGCCCTCTGAAAGTGGGATTCATATGTTGTCCTACTCTCGCATGAGGTATTTATGTCCTTTTCTTAATCCTTAAATGTTTTATGAAAGATCAGTTACTAATAACTTTCTTATCATATACTCAAAATATCATTTCTATGATTTTTATTGAAACAATTAATAAATGAAAATAATAAATTTTATTGTCAATTTTTTAGTAAAAAAGTAATAAATTTGGAAACTTTTCATTGACATAATTTATTAAAAATTTTTACAAAACTGATACTTAATAAACTCAAAACCGTTATAGTTGTAAATATAACTACTTGAACTACTTCTAAATCAATTTTATTTTGTTTTAATTAAATAGCACATTAACACCGTTAGTAAAGTTTGATAATTACTTCATTCATATTTTCGCATCTGTCACAATGTTTGCTCATAGTTTTGGTGAAATTTCTATTTTGCTGGCAAAAGGTTAAATCATTGCTTATAATGTTATTTTGTTTTGCTTCGATAATTAGATTTTTCAAATTTGAATAAAACTAGTAAGTAAATTTATATTATTAATTTAAATTTTTTGTATTTCTAATATGCACTAAAATTGTGAACAGAAAGTTTTATGAAAATAAATAACATTTTTATAACATTTTATCATTATTTTTTGCATTTAAGATGAAAAAACGAGCATTTAACAATATTTACATTTGCTGATTCTTTTTTAGTGTCCTTCAATATGATAATAATAATATTAATTAAAATAATTTTCAATAATTTTCAAAAGTATTTTTATTGAAATATTTAAACAACCCTTTTCAATATTTATCAAACTATAAATATTGAAATAAAAAATGATGTTAATTATACATCTTACATACTTCCTCCATTTTGATGGAACTTGTTATTTGGATTATGATTTTTCATTGAATATCTCCCTGTCTGTAAGGATCGTGGTAAATAAGACATATAATTTAACTTAATTAATTAAACAATCAAAAAGTTGCATATTCATTAATTTATTATTTAATTAGTATTATATATAAAGGATAAATGTAAATAATATATTAATAAATTATATGTAAATATAATTATAGCATATATATGTACTTTAAAATAATATAATGTTTGTAGAATGAAGTGTTTTTTGATTTCTTGCTCATGATACTGGGCATGTAAAATAATCCCTTTGTTTTAATATTGTTATAAATAAACAAGTTTTAATTTAGAAATAATTTTAATGGATGCGTTAAATACTAAACTTTGAATTAAAATTTGTTAGATTTTGTTGATTATAATAATAATGTCTATTTGCCACTGATCTTTTAAATGAAGAATAGAGTTAATGTTTCTTCCTGAACTCCTTGTATTTAAAATATAATAATTAAGAAATTTGAATAAAGTAATATTAATTTTTTTGCACAAAGTTTGAGGATAGTCATATATATATACACTAAAACGCCAAACAATCGAAACATATTTCAAGTGAATTATCCTGATCATCAGTCTACCACCAAAAGCTGTGTCAGAATCTACACACGGAAACAATAACGATGTGAAAGATTTGATTTACTGAGTTAATTAAATAATCTCAACATACTCGTTTTTGTCTTTTAAATTTTTTTTCTTCAATTAAAAGAATTGCTAAATTTCTAAAAAAAATATTTTATTTAGAAAATATGAATACGTTGGAAAATATTTCTGGCACTTCAAAGGACATACCGGAAGATGTGGCTAAATTTCAAGAAAAAAAGAAATCAGAAATTTTTATAAGTAAATATTAATATAAATTAAAATTAAACAATTCACATTGAAAACATAGGCGACCGTTAAATATTTTCTATGGGGATTTGAAAGCCCCTTTGATGGTCAAAAAGGTTGAAAATTTATTTTTCAGGCTATAAAAGAAATTTAATTTAAATTCCTCAAAATATTATTACAACTTAGTCGATTTTAAAGAATATAAACATAAAATAATAATATCTTGCAAAATCTTGTCATCCGAAGTAAAATGGGCATTCATAGCAATTTTTATAAATTAAAAATCAAATAAATAACACGAAGGCGCCATTCAAACATGCATTTTACATTATATTTTGTCTAATTTCCTCTCATCATCACTTAAGATAGTAAAAACCATTGTAAATTGTTTAAACAAATTATACAATTTTATTAATTTTAAAATAAAATGTTTTTCATTAAATCAATTTACCTATTATAAACATAAACTTAATAAATAACTTTGTAAGCAATTTACGCAATGTTTATTCATAAAAAATGAAATATTTCGATCTTCACAAGATACTAATCACTCCTAATAATACAAAATTCCCAAAGTCTTTCTCTTTCTGCTCCTTCTCTGTTTGATCTTCCTTTCCCACCTAAATAAATCATTCAATTATTTGATTATTTTCAACTTAAATATATTTTATAATAATTTTAATTTAATCTACAGTATTTATAGTTTTTACTATTAAATCATTGTAATGTAATCATTGCCATGTTTTATTTAATTATTTATTTAAAAACAAATAAGGTTTAAAATATTTTAGTAATATTAAAACAAAATAAAAATAAGTTTTTTTACAGAATTAAATTATAATGAATTATTTCAATAAGAAATAGATTATTTGCATCATAATAAATATTTTTCTTGCATAAAAGATTGATAAAATGTCGTGACGTTTTCAATATTTAATCTATTGTGTAAAAATAATTAAACAGCCACCGTTACTACTACCGTTTCTAAGCACGGAGAATCAATCAACTGCATTTAGATTATTTTATAATTATATTTCTTGTTTAAACATCACTTTTAGAGTTAGATTCTAATTGGAAAATGGCGATAAAGGAACAAATAGAAAATGAGCTAAACCGAAGAGTTAGAGAAGCATTGGATACCCCTCCAATGGAAAGATGGAAAAGAAATCAAAAGGAAGCCCTACTAAGAAAATCTAGTCAAGAGACTAATAAAAAAAATCTGAATTCACATATCAAATTTGATTCCAAAGAACGATATAAGTTTCGAGCAAATTTGTTAAACTCAACGAAATGCTCAGAAAATGAGCAGTTGGAAAAGAAATTTGAAAACCTCAACAACTCTTCATCAAATGAGGAAAATATCTCAATTGAATATAACAAATTCGAGTATTGGTTAAAGCCACAAGTCCAGCCTTCACAACTCACAAGTGCGGGAGTATTACAGAAACTGGATGAAAATAATGCAATTAATAGCCTGGAGTCGAAAACTCTAAGAACTGGTTTTGAAGCTGTTCAAAATTTTGGTTTGTTTTCGTTTTAAAAGTTTTTTAAAATACTAGTAAAATATTTTAATTAATAGTTATAAATATTTTTATTTATTCTTTTATTTTATATCTTCAACAAAATTAATCACAAGCTAGTGTCGAAACTAGGCTTTCTACTCTTCTCACACTTTGAATATTGTCCGTTTTTTACTTCATATTTACTTTTGTTCAGTAATGACATCTTATGAAAGTTGAAGTCATTGTGCTAAGAATTATAAGGCGCCTTAAAACATGTTTTCAAATCTATTGTCTAAAATAAAAAATACGATCATATATAAAATAAAAGTAAAGAAATTAAAATTTTGATCTTTTTTTAATAATTAAAAATGATGTATTTATTATATTCATGGATGTCCATATTTTGTTGGCACCCAGAAATGTATGATAGTAATTTTAAATAAAAATTTAAAAATATTAATAAAATATTGGTAGGTGTGAATTATATAAAATATGACATAAATTTATCTGATAAATGTTAACTTATTCTTAAAATTTTAACTGATTTTCTTTTAATAATATTTTATTTTCTTTAGAAAATAAATATAATAAAATTTATTTACCTAATACAATGCTTAGTTTTAATTTCGAATTTCTAATGCTTTTTTCTCCGATTTAAACAAATGTTCTATGTTTATTACACATAACATAATTTAATGCAACGATAAAATTGTTAAATCATTATTAGTAATTTATTTTGCATAATTTAATGCTAATATTTGTTGATTGTTTTACGGCAGTTGTACTAAAATTAACAATTTTGCTCATTACTAATGAATTAATTTAACCCTGTCGCCCATATTGGGACAATACGTCCCAGAAACTTTCATCATAATGCTACTGGGATATTTTCAAAGCAATTTTCATTGTTAAAGTTTAGTTTGAGTGTTTAATTGTTATATTTAAATTTAAAATATTACCTTTACAAAAATAATATTTATTATTTAGGTCAATATTAACAATTTCCAAAATATATTGTTATATATTGTTATAATTATATACAAAGCATATTGTCATCAGCCGAAAGTCGTGGCGAAAGTGTTAAAATTATATTTAATTTCACTACATATAGTATGGCATATGTATATAAAGCTTGCGTTTTATTGCGTACTTACCTGGCGTCTTCTGTATTGTACTGTTGAGAGCAAAATACTTGAAACTAATATACTATTGGGATTTGAACTGGGTATCAGAGAGCTTTTATTGATTTCATTTTAATGTCAGTCATCAGACATTCTAAATAATTCACTACATGGTAAGATTTGTTCGATTTCAAAGTCGTCTTAGTTATTTTTTGCTAAAGTTTTAAATTAAAATTAATTTTAATAAAATTTCAAAATAAATTTTTTGCAACTCGTCATCTGTTTTCATTTTTTTTCATTCTGATAAAAGATCAAAATTTAATTCTATGCTACACAAATTTTTGGCTTTGTCTTTATCGTGTTATTTTCTGTATAAGGCAAAATCGAAAGTTTTTTGATCTTTTGTAATTTAACATAAATGAAATATACCAAAATAATTAATTAAAAATAATTAGTAAATAATTAGTTTAAATAATTGTTTGAATTATGACAATTTATTTATAAGTGGGTAAAAATAATCAGTTAGAAATAAAAATAGTTTTTAAAAAAAATAATTAAAATATAAAATTTTGTTGACATTTTGAGATTCACTAAAAAATGGGAATAATTAGTTGTTGAAAAGTTTGAAACGGTCAATTTGGTGAAGGAAGATAATTGTTGACTGGGGAATTATTATTGTTCCGAAAAAATGGTTAATTGGGCAATTATATGATTTTTTAAAACCAACTGGAGATTCTTACAAAAACAAGTCCAATTTGATCCAGGAATTAGAATCGTCTGAGTAGTGCTTCAGAAATGGACGAGAAAAGTAATGAAATTAATTATTTCAGGTTCCTAAAAGAAATATAATTAGTTTCTCAGTTGAAAAATACTAATAAGTTGATGCTTTTTATGGAAATGAAACCATCAGTTGATATTTCATGACAGAACCAAATAATTGTGTAATTTCACTCTGTAAAATTGGTGTACCAATTTCTCGAACTAATTACAAATACACATTAAATAATAACTTAACCGTCAAAATTCTAATTATTAAAACTATCTTTCACCGTTTGAATCAGTGGCTCTAAACCTTTCTACTGCGCTGACTCCTGAAGATTTCCCAATTTGTAAAGTAAATTTTTTTTTGGTAAGAAACGACTTTTCCAATTCTTAGACCAAAAATAAATTTTTACCAGAATCCAAATTCTGATTTTTAACTGACATTGGTAACGGTTATACTCACAGGTTGAGTCACTACACTAAGTTAGTGACTTATAAATGAAAAGTTTATTTTAGATGACCTTGAAGACCAGAAATGGGATTTTACTTACTGGAAGTCACATGAAACAAATAAGCCTAAACATATCACATGGGCAAGAAAACTTTAAACCTGGATTTATACATGTCGTTATATGACACTGGAATTTTGCATAATATTAAATATTTAGATAATTTAAATAGAATATTTGATTTTCCTGATCCTCATATTATGTTATATAAACCAGTATAATTATTGTGTGTGAATGCATAAATGTTTGATTGAATAATCTTGATTTTCTAGGTCCACAGATTGTATCATCGATTATTATTTATCCAATTGATGTAAATTGTATCCAACTGATTTTTCACGTATTGCTATTTACTATATATACTCTATATTTACTTTACAAATCTATGTAGTTAAAGAAATGTTATAGGTGCTTAACGATGTGGCTTAAGTTATTTAAATTAAATCAAGGAAGGCATGAAAGCAAATCATATTACCTCAAAAAATCCATCAAAAACTATTAAAAATTTGCTGAAAAAAAGGTCTGTAACTAAATCCTTTATCATTCATCTATTTCCATTTTCAACTGCCTTTTGTCGTAATTTTATTTCAAACTAAAAATCAAGATGGGATAATCTCAAATTTGTTTGTATAGTTTTGCTTAATTGTGATAGTATGTGAGTTTTTTACTAATTAGAAAAGTCAGCAATAGTTTTAAAGAAAATAATTGTAATGTTAAAGACTTTTTTTCAGCAAGAGCGGTCACTTCGTAAATAAAATACTGCCCAATTAAATACAAGCCTTCGTCAAAATACTAATAATATTCACAAAACTAACAAAACAAAAATTTTATATTCATTAATAAATAGTAAGCATAGATTCGGAAATTCTGTTTTATTCGCAATTATTGTAAGCTTTTGTTTCCGTTAGATATTTGGCGTTGAAACTAGAAATCTTAAATTTCGTCAGTTTTTATATTTTGTAACCCTTTTTATTTTAATTTAAATTTTGAAGAAAAAAAAAAATATATATATATATATATATATATATATATCATGATCTAATTTATTACAATCACGATAAATAAAATTCATGATTTTAATAATTAAAACAAAATATTAAATTATTTCTTTAAATATATTTTTTGATTTTTATTATTTATCACATTGATATTTAACTTTTCAGTCTAATGATTATTAAAATTAAAGCTGTAATGAACAAAAAGGGTTTAAAGAAATTTTTATTTTAAAAATATATTTCAAATAATTTCTATGTAGACTGCAAATTCGAATTCGAAGAATTATGCATTGAAAATATATAGGCAGCATTAAAAAATAAAACAATCAAATACAAAAATATCGAAACAATGAAAATAATTATAACAATAGATCACAATTTTAATTTTAGGAAATTTATTCTATTGAATTTTTCTATTAAAATTAAACTAATAAATTTATATATGTTTTGAACATTTAAGGATCTTTAACTCTAGAAGAAAAAGAAATATTTTTTTCTACTTTTACAAAACAAGGTTTTAGAGAAGCAATGAGAACCGGAAAATTACCTGATGGTAGCAAACTTGAAGCATTGGCTAATGGAGAATTTAGAGATAAATTCGGAATAGTTCGTAGCAAAGATGGACCGTTTTGGCCAAAGGACATTGGTCCACTTTTTCCAGCCCCACATCACAAAATATTTCAATCCTCTTATGAACCTCTTTTCGATCCTTTGAAAGATAGTGAGTTTCATTTTATTCATATATTATATTATCATTTATTGTATTAAAAAACGTGTTATTAAAATGTCATTATCAACCAACTCTTTTAAAAGCCTCGATGTTGACTTTTTTAGTTGTTCATTTATTGATTTTTTAGATATATTTTTTGAAAATAGACTTAATTGAAAAATTATTTATTATTTCAATGTAATTAATTTAATAATATATTTCTAGTTTGTTTATAAAATCTATAATATCTATAATTTTTTTATATCCTACCTGATGATGACAGTTTAACTGCCGAAGGAGGCGCTTTCTTATAACTAAAGTAAGTGTCTACTAAAGGTTTCTTCTAATAATTTACTATAATAACTTTAGGAAATTGACAAGAATTATACTAAATATTTTTAAATATTGAAAAGCGTCAACTATATATTCTATATAACATTTCACTCTATATTTCGACCGTTTATCAGTCATTTTCAGGATTTGAAATCACATGAAAATAAGAAAACTTAAACAAATTAACCAATTATAATCGTAATCAAATTGCACCAGGAAATATAAATTTATTTTAGTTTTAAGAAAATAAACTTGTAAATTAATTTTTAAAACACCTAAAAATTTATCATTCCTTTTAATAACAAGTTTTTATAAAACAATCAAATTTTAAAAACTAAATTTTAAAATTCTTTTTACATAATAAAATCATTTTAACAACCCATAAAATACATAATATACACAATTCACATTTATTATTATTTTAATATATTCAAAATAACTGTAGACTGATAATTTGGACATAAATTATAGTATTTAAAAATCTTATCAACAACGCCTCACAAGTTATTCATTCCAAATAATTACTAAAATTTTTTGCAATTATCTTGAAATCAGACATACCAATTTTCTTACTAGTGCATTTCCTAAAATGATCACTAATGTGAGTGAATCCATTCAGTCGGCAATGCTCAAGAACTCGAGTGCAGAGATGACGGGCAGTCTCTCAAATGTATGTGGAATTACACCAATTACATGAAAATTGATAAAAAAAGTTCAGAACACAGACCAACTGGAGTTAGAGACTTATTAGTAAACATACTACTGACTTTGAAAGACGTTGAAACAATTCTTAACTGAATTTTATTTACATGTTTGAGGATCTAATACTTAAATTCTCTGAAACCCTCGTAATAACGCAATACCAACATATATTTTAGTTCAATGTGTTTTTAATCGAATTTATTCACCTTCCAAACTTGACAACTTACTAATTTTAGAGTCAATAAGAACATCACCTCCAGAATATGTAGTTGGCGTTTTTCAATTATTAAAACTTTGCCTTCTTTCTTTGATTATTTTTAAATATATTTAAGCTTCATTTATTTAAATAAATACCACTAATTCCTTACTTTCATCCTTAATAATTATTTCTGAAAATGTTTTATTTATTTACTGTCATTCTCACATCCTCTTCTTTAGAAGCCATCAGCCATTCAATATTCCTAATAATAGTCTTTATGATTGGACTTTCAATTTATAACATCTGTTGAGCCTTTTCTTTATAATTGTGAATATCATCTCTTACTTTAAATTCTCTCATTTTTATATGTTATATTTTATACTCACTCCTTTATTTAAATCTAAAGTAGTGACATGAAATGTTCGCAAGACCTAATGTTCTGATTTGATGGAGGAATGAATTATGAGAATGCAAATAAAGTATATTAAATCGAAAGAACTTGATTCAGTTCTACTAAGTTCGATATTTAAAAAAATAAAAAAATAAATAAAAAATTTATTTCAATTCGAAAATAATAATGAATGATTAGAAAAAAATTAAACAAATTTAATTGATTATAAAAAAAATAAAACTATTAATTAGATCAAACGGCGTGGAACTGGAGTTTATGCAAAAAGTAAGGTTAGGTATTTGCCATTAAATTAAGGGTCCAAGAGCACCCTATAAAGTATTTATCTTTCCGAAAGCATTTTTAAGAAAGGCATTAAAGTGTAGCAACAAATGTCTAAAATACATTTCTGTTTTCTGGATAAAATGCTTTAAAAAAATAATGAAATTAAAGGATTACTTTATTTGAGAGAGATGCTGTTAAAATAAAAGAATAAATATTTGTCACTCTATAATTCTATCACTTTTTAATGACTAGTGGTTAATATTTGTTTTAGTGAGATTGATAGGCATAGAATTGATATCATTTAAAGAAGTATTCTAAAGTCTTCGAGGCAACTGCGAAATATCAAAGTCACACACTTCTGTGAATCTCAACATTGTTTTTAAACCCTTTTTATGACTCTTACTTTTTTTAGTTTATTTTACTAGTGATTTACAAGTCAAGGGATTTTATTAAGATGTCGAAACCATGGGAAAGGATATTGTCACAACTATAACCGATAAATATTTTTTTTGCTTAAGCAAGACACTCGATGTTAAGTACAAACCTAAACTAGTGGCAAAACGTTTTTTTGTTAGTTGAACTAATCTAACCTGATATAACCTGACAGCATCGTAACCCGATTAAAATACTAAGTAATATCTTTTATTCTTCAGCCTCACTTTTACACATTATCTAAAATAAAAAGATAAAATAATTGAAAATTCCATATTTGTATGCAGAAGAAACTTCGAAGCAAGCACCACCAAATGGCAGTCACCCAGCAGGATGGAAACACATGCAAATTGTGTATGATTCTGAAACTTATTCAAGAAATCAGAGACCTCATCAACATTCCGAATGTGAAAGTTCATCTTTAATTTTTGAATCGCGATTCGAAACTGGAAACCTCCGGCAATCTCGACGAACGTATAATTAGTTTAATATTTTTGTTTATTATCAATACTTTATTATATTAGTGGACAATATGAATACGAACTTCTTCTAAATAATGATTTATACACTAA
This sequence comes from Schmidtea mediterranea, assembly GCA_022537955.1. NCBI lineage: Eukaryota > Metazoa > Platyhelminthes > Tricladida > Dugesiidae > Schmidtea > Schmidtea mediterranea. Next base: position 186,850,659 of record CM039680.1, read on the forward strand.
AAGACATACACAATGGTTTTATTTTCGCCTGCAAAATATGGAAAAAAATGTCACCTATAAATTTATTATAATAAATTTGTTAAAGTCAAAGAGTCTTTATGAAGAAGGTTAATTTTCATTTTTTTAATATTTTAAAATTGTTAAAAAAAGTTGTTATCGTTTTATTATTATTATTATTATTATTATTATTATTATTATTATTATTATTATTATTATTAATATATTTATTATTATTATTATATCAGATAAAAGAATAATAAAATAAGCCCTTGCTGCAAAGTAATTATTATATTGCTGAAAACAGTTTCGATTATTAAATAATCACTTTGTATAACTTATTTTATTATTCACTTATCTAATATCTTAATTTATGCTGCTACCAAAGTATTACCATTTTATATTATTATTATTATTATTTTTTATTATTATTATTTTATAAGGACTTTTTTGTTTATCACCTCTGATTTGTTTTTATTTATAAAAGACGTATTTTCTACATAATTTAACTATGAATCATATTTATTTATAGTATTCATGAATTTTCGATACAGTTTTACTAGTGAATATCATAAATAAATCTGATTCATAGTCAAATTTTGTAGAAAATACATTGTCTTTTATTATTATTATTATTATTATTATTATTATTATTATTATTATTATTATTATTATTATTATTATTATTATTATTATTAAATTATTATTTTTGGTTTATTTTGGAAACTGGCAAGTTCATTTTTGTTATAATGACATATTGCGTTTCAATAAATTTAAAAATATTGATAAGTTCTGGTACTCAACTTTTCTGTGCTTTGTAGTAATAGATAATGTAAATTTTATTTTTCGGTAATATTTATTAAAATTTTGAATAAAATAAAAGTTTGCTACAAAAAAATTGGATTACTTTCATAATAAACGTCTCCAATTATTTTCCAATTATGCCTATGAAGCTTGCTCTGTTCTATAAATGGCTTTATGGTGCCATTGTGTAACAGTGAGTTACTAAGTAATATAAAATTTATCAATGTCATTTATATATAAATTATTTCAAAATCCATTTTGTTGTACATATTTACGAGTATTAATTTATATATTATAGGAATGAGAATACTAATGTATTCGGATAAAAATGCTACAACAAATAGTATTGGATGGTATAGAACCGGACATCATATTCGGTAAAAATTAATTTTTTTATGTTTTATTTAAAATTTAATTTATAGCTATACAAGAAATTTCACTCGATTGCAATGCCCACTGCTCAACCGGGAAATGGCATACTTTCAGCTGGAGTTTCAAATAGTAAGTTTTCATAAATTTGTTCAAGATTTGGCTTCATGCATTATTGAATTCATATTCCTTAATATATCAGTGAGAAACTGAAAAATTAATTGATTCTTACAAAAAATAAAATTATCTCATTACAATGTATTTATTCAATTTTTCATACACATCATTTTTAACTTAGTTTTCTGCATTAATGGAAATGTATAATTCAACATCAAACTCCTTTCTAGCAATGATAAATGTAACTTCATTCATTGACTACTGTTTTCTAAACAACACGTTTATGTCTTTCTACTGTTTATTACAAATAATATAATGGCTTGTAAAATAGAAATTTCTAATCTCCATAGGTCAGAATGAGAATTGAATTGCTAGCCAAAAATGTTTTCGTTGACGTTTTATCTCTAGACAGAAAAGGCTATGCAAATTTCACGAAGTCAGAACTCATCATTGGAGAGTTTTAGATGGCAAACAAACAAATTTCAAATTTACTGTTAAAATACACAATTTGTGATTTTGAAAATATTTCAATACCTGCAAAGAGAAATTTTTACATAATGTGTCATATATTTAGTACAATAATCATTTGTTTATCTAAAAAAGGATCCATGAAAAATTTGTAGTTGAGATGCTTTTTTATTTTATCCTTCTTTTAGATTTTTTATATCAATCAATTACTCCCAACATATATTATATTTTATTGATATCACAGTTTATACTTAATCTTATTTGCTTAATTTTAATTTTAATATCAATACAAATACTGTGGAATTTGATGTTTGTTGTGACTGTATGTGAAGCCAAGAAATTCTTTAATTATAAAATTAGTTAAGTGAAGTTTCGGTATAATTAGTTATGTACCTCTGTGTCTGCTTTTCAGTTCTTCTCGGTATGTCGAGCTCGCAGTCACCTGAAAAGTATGCAGTTTTCTCAGTATTTTTAAAGATATCCGTGAATTTTGAACGTAATTGTTCAATCTCTTAGTCTAAATTTAGACACAAATGCACGCAGGTTTTTAAGTCACTTTGTTTTGACTGCAGAAGTACAGCTAATCCACGGGAAAGCGAAAATACGCGATTAGCAATGCATATTCCAATTAATTTTTCTTTTTCTCGTGTCTGCTTGTTTATCTTCTACCACGTCGATCACTCTTGCATTTTCATAATCTGAATCGACTGGAATCTCGTTACTAGCATTCGGAAATGTTTCTGAAGTCTTTTTTGATTTTTACCGGTAAGTTACCAAGATTTACCTTCATAGAGTGAAATAAAATTACAGTTTACAGTATTTTTAAATTTTATTTAATACAATTTTCACCCAACACAAAAACTAATTTTTAATTTTAGTTCTTTTTGAAATGTTGAAAAAATTTATCCCCTTAATCCGCCCCATATGTACGCTCATGCCAGACCATGACAGTGATGGTGTCGAAATATATTGCAGTAGAATAATATATATTATAACAATTATTAAAATATTAAAATCAAATCCTTATTTAAATTAATTTTAGGAATTTCAGTATTCTGAGGACACATGCTATTTATCACATTGTTATCCTTACACGTTCACAGATTTGAAAAATGACCTAAGAACCTTTGAATCAAACTGTAACACAAAACCTTTGTTAAAGAAAGATATTCTATGTGAGACAAATATTGGAAACAGTTGCTTTCTTCTTACAATTACAGATAAAAGTAATTTTTATCATAATTTTATTTATATATTTATTCGACAAAAAAAAACACTTGACAAAGTAAAGTTTTTGTTTTAAATTTTAAAAATAAATCCGAGTCCCTAGTTGTTCGAAGTCTGAAGACTTCAGAAAAAAATGTGGTGTATAAAAAATTTTAGATATAAATGTCGATTCAAAATATTTTTAGAAATTTTAACAATTAAGAAAATTTTAAAATAGAAAATTTATTTTGGAGCTTGTTAGCTCGAATTAATTCTATGTTGGGTTTGGACATCCAAATATTTGGTACTCACCCTAATTATTTATAGAGGCCAATTATTTTTGGATTTTAATTCATTTTATATTTTTTGGATATATATTTTCACATTTTAAAATTCTTTTATATTTCAAAATCCATGGTAAAATGCTTTTCATTATTTATTTTATTTTTCATCATATAAGGCAATTTTTATTATCGGAACCAGTGATGGATTTATAACGAGCTAAGTGTTCTAACAATAGAAGGTAAAAAAACTCAAAAATATAAATATAATTTATATTTTTTAAAAATATTCATTAAAGTTTAGCTATAAATTTAATTCCAATATTGTTAATTAAAATAATAAATTTGTTTGTATTTTTTTCTTTCCTTTGCACTCGAAAAATAAACAAAATAAACTCCCCGTTTAAGAAAAATACTTTTCTTCGTAGAAAAAATAAAAAATAATTTTCTTTCGAGGGTTATGTTTTGTTTTACTCTGCGTTTTTAATATCTTTTTATAAAATAAAAACAATTTCCTTTGGTTTAATAATTTTGATTATTTAATTATAATAATAATAATAATAATAATAATAATATAATAATAATAATAATAATAATAATAATAATAATAATAATAAAACGATAACAATAATTGGTTCCTCCAAATAATAATCTTTACTTTATTTCTGTTCACATATCAAATGCTATGTTTCACATAATATCTATATTTACATAATGCGTCCAAATACTTTCTGGCCTACCCCAATTATAAATGAAGTTTTTAAACTATTTTTCTTAATTTTAAATGTAATATATTGACTGTTGTGTGTATAATTTATTATGTCAATACAAGTGAAATGTGTGGATAAAATGAATTATCGAAGTGTCATTCGAATTTGCTTTCTTCTTGGTGAAGTCAGGAAAATTTTACACGAGACTATCAATATAAATATCACTTGAAATTTACAATTCAATTCTAAATTGCAGAATTTAAGAAAGGACGTCAAAGAGAATTGTGTCCCACATCCTTGACAAATAAGAACAATAAAGAAAAGTTGAAGAGAATAGTTATTAAAGATCGTTGGGTTTCGACCACACTGCTTGCGGATGCCCTACATGTCTCCAAAGTCAGTGAGACAATTTTTCACAGAACCCCAATTTCCATGCAGTCATCTCATGCTTCGTAACAAGGTTCCTTATTCTAGAGATATATAAAAATCGATGTGTGACATGTTGATAAGACATTTTTTTGTCTTCATCTGCCTGATTTGAGACGTGAGTCGTTGGAATACTGGAAACCTGAAGAAGGCAAAGTTTGAGATGTCCTTTATAAAACCACACACCCATGTGACTTTGTGTTGACCGTGTTTTAAAGCTATAATGGACTAATTTTGACCGACTTTGTTGAAAAATGGGATAATATAAATGAAGAAAATTTTGGCCCTCTCGTTGAAAAGGTACGCAGATTGGATCGAAAACTTCTGGGTCTTCCTTACTCGTTTTAGCACAACAGTGCACCGGTGCACGCCATTTGGGTTGCTAAAGAGAAGATTAGAATTACTGGATTTGATTTCATTCCTCATCCGTCATATAACCCGGATTTGAACCGTTCTGATTATTGCCTGTTTAATTGAAAGATGCTAAGTGGACAACATTTCTTGAATACTGGCAGTTTACAAGAGACCGTCGGGAACACTTTTGAACGGTTTCCGCCATCATTTTACCCTACCTGTATTCTGGGAAAAGTATTAGGATTCTAATGGCAAGTGATTTGATAACTATTAATGTTATACTAATGAGAAACGTTATCTTAGTTTTTTAACTATAGTAGGCCTGAAACCTTTTTAACGCACCAAGTACCTTCTATTGGATGCAAATTTCAATTACATAATGGAAAAACCAATTAATAAATGTTTCCTCAGAAGAAAAGTAGGAGTCAGACTAATTACGGAAGGACCTGAAGGAATATTTCGCGTTGATTAAAATTTATTTATTTATAAGGCTTGGTTTTTCCTGCAACTTTTCTTTTGAAAGAGAATTTGTCTCAGACACAAACAGTCAAACTAAATCACATAAGAATAAATAAATTAGGATAACATTATTCTCAAAATAGAAATTTCCTCATTTCTATCAATTTGCATACTCAAAATACAGAAATTGTTCATTACGTAATCAACATCTTGCTTATATAAGCTTTCCCCATACTCAATGTTACTCATAACTAATTAAAACAAAAATTTACAATGATTCGTACTGGAAATTTATGCATGATCGATAATCACGGTTGCACAATAAGTGAAGTTGAAGTCTGTGAAATCGATGATGAGTGCCCAATATGCCTTGAAGTGTTTGATAATTACTCGAATATTGTCAGACCTCAGTGCTGTGACAAACATTATTATCATCAACATTGCATGATGAAGCTGATTTCTTCCGATTTCACTAATGTCCAGTGTCCGTTGGACAGGCGTCCGTTTGAGAGCTATTCGTATTACAACGTTCACGACAATAATCAAATCATTCGAACTGAAGTTTTCTGGTATAAGACCGACATTCATATCATTTTGGTATTCAGTCATTTTCTTTTTGACAAATATATCGGTACAAATGTCCACTCTTATGAAACTGACCTCGACTCAACTACCATCAATATTGTTTGTCAGGAATATATATTCCAAACATTGTACGTAGATGCTGAAAAGGATGAGTTGATTATATTACCTATGGAGTTCTTGAAAGATACAAAAAATAATTATTGGAATCTCTCTCTCAAGAGAAAATATCATAGAAATATCATCGGATCAAATTATCAAATGAATATCACAGGAAATCTGCGACATTTGACAATGTCATTTTACACAAAAGGCAATGAAAACCTCATTGAATTATTATTATCTAATATTGAACTGTGAAGAATTTTTTGAGTTGAATTCGAAATTAGATAAAACATTATTTTGTTAAATAAATTTTAATAATTTTATAATATTTTATAATTATTATTATCTGATATTGGACTGTGAAGAATTTTTTGAAGGGAGGTCGAAATTAGATAAAACATTATTTTGTTAAATAAATTTTAATAATTTTATAATATTTGACTTTTTATTATTATTCAATCAATTAGCGCGATAGTGACGCTAAAACATTTCCGCAATTGACCAATCATATTCTACTAGCGTTGCGTAATAATTATAATAATTTATATCCGCAAGTTTATTTGCTTACCTATTAATTAATTAAGGATATATTCAAAAAATGTTTTAATGTTTATCTTAATTATTTCAATGTATTTGTTATAAACAAAATGTGTCACGGGCAAATTAAAGTAAAAATAATAGATCTAACAAGTCTGAGTCTATCAGAAGGTCTCAGTCTAATTCCGATTTAGTCGGATAATTCAGATTGCAATATTTAATTTCCACTTTGATTAAAGATCCAGATTGAATCTCTTTCAATAAAATAATTAAATAATATATAAATATTTATTTACAATCGTACCTCGGATTACGGTTTTTACTTTTCAAAGTTGCGATTTTCCATGCTTATATTTGGAAGATCGTTTAATTCTAAAATTAAATTAATTTAAATTGAGAAAGTTTAATAAAACTAATTTTAGTCGTACTTTGAACAGCAATCTTTGCTTGGGTACGAAAAGATGTCGGATAGTGAAAGGTGAATGGATTTTAGATTAATTTAAAAGAGATTATAAAATCAGTCGCGACACCGTTAACACTCGGTAGTCCGGGTTCAAGATTTACTTACCACATGTTAAATGAAAGCCAAATTACGGTGTCATATGTAGTTGGACATTAATAAAACACGCTAGTTGCATTTTTCAATCGTTATTAAAAAATAACTTTAGAGCACTTATTTTATTATATACAACACAAAACATGTTTCACTTATATCAAATAGTCATTGAAAAGTATTTAAGCAAAGTTTATTTTTTACCAACCACTTTTCTGGGGATAATTGTTTTTACTAACATTTATATTCTTCTTAATCTCTTGCCTTGTCGCTCTTATTTGTTGTAATCTAATTCGAGAGCGTTGATGCTCAAAATTACTAAGCAATAACACTGATGTATAAAGTGCTTTTGAATGTTTAATAAGTGTCTGTTTTGGTACATCATCTTCTTTCTCATCTGATACTTCTTCAAATACATTTTTTATTATATCTTCTGATCTTGTCACTGCCATCGGCTGATCAATTTTAATTGATTTTAAATTTAAAATACAAAACAAAATATTTTGCTTAGTTACGTCTATGGTTAGATTTATCAATATATAAGTAACATTGTAATTGGCAATTGGTTAGTAATATTGAGACTCATGGAACGACCGTGTGAACCGCATCCGGCAGTACTTTAAAATAATAAAACATTTTCGTAGATTAAAAAAAACTAACATTTTGTATCCCAACATTTTTATAAATTATAGACAAATAAAATTTTCATAACTTAAAAATAACTATATTAAAAGAACGTTTTTGGTTTTCACGTTTGATAGGTTTTCATTTTAATAACGCCTTTATTAGTGCTTCGTTACAGTTATATTAAAGATGGTGATTAACAATGAACAATTTAAAATGTGGAAAACAAACAAACATATTTAGACTTTTATATATAAGATTTCACTGCCGGAGATTTTTTCTACCCATCGTGAAAGCCGATTTGAAACTTAAAATGACCATGAGGTATTTGCAATGAATCGTAAACATCTATTTCGATAAAAAATTATTTTTATTTTCAGCTTATAATTTTGGGTTTTATATGTTATTATTAAGGCATTCCCGAAAAAGAAAAGCTCGGTGCAGTAATCACAGCCCGTGTTCATCCGGGTGAAACCAATTCTAGCTGGATGATGAAAGGACTTATACAATATTTAATTGGAAATAGTGAGACGGCCAAAACTTTAAGGCGACGAATAGTATTTAAAATTGTACCGATGCTGAATCCAGATGGAGTAATAGTGGGAAATTACAGGTAGAAAACAGAAATAATTTTTAATTTAATATTATAATTTAAATTCTGTATGATAATGGCTAAACAACTCGGTTTAACCCTTTCAGTTTAAATTTGTTTCTTTCGTTAAAATAATTTAATTTTTTGATGTGCCAGTAAATGGATAACAAAGAACTAAAATAATTATTTATTTATATTTTTTGAAGTGTTGCAGTCTTTTAGGGGCTCAAGACATATTTCTGAAAAAAGAACGCATTTTACTTATAATACAACTAGGACAGATACATACCACATGGTAATATCACTGGGACATCTATGACCCATTGGGACCTAAATAGTTAACCTTGTCTTCGAACATAATAATCAGTTAATTTAAACAAATTAAGTAATATAATATTTGCCTGAGTTCAACCGAAGTTTCATGTAATCACATTACAATATTCCGCAAGTGCATCCTACGTACTAAGAATAATTCAATTAATAAAAATTTTATTTAAACTATATTAATGAAAAATAATTAAATCAAATATTATTACATGTTTTAAAATCAGTTAACTGATATTTTACATCATTTATATATGAAAAGCCTGTTGAAGTATGTATATTTTTATTTATTGCAGAATGTCGCAGTTTTGCAAAAAAGTAACATATGAAAATATTGATATTGCTACATTACCACGTTGGTTTATTTCCTGCTACCTATAATGCCATACTATATATTAAATAAACAATAACAATTTTAAAGCAGCACCAGGCATAAACAATCACACAACAAATACATGAGACACTCGTGCAAATACATTTAAACTGGAATCATGAAAAAAAATATTTTATTGACATGAAAAGAATGTCATAAATTTCTTGGTACACAAATATTAAAAAAATATTAATATAAATTACTGAGAACGGCTATATGTGTAATATGAACAAATTTGTATATGTTAGTGTACTAAACTAAAGTATTTATAAAAATCCTCATATGAAGCTGTGAACGCTTAGTAGGTATTTAATGACCATCTTTAATCAATTACCATCAGTTACCCCATAAATTAAGGTATACTATAAAACATAATTAATTTATATATAGAAAAAATATACAACTACTTGAAATTAAGACATAATTACACCCGTTTCAGATCATTAAAAACTTCTATAATAGAAGATTTAATGAACATCCAACTACAATTATGATTAATTTTATGAATTAGCTGTTTTTAAAATGGCTGACAGGTAAATTTTTTAATTAAGTATATTTTAAGGCTTGGATTATGATCTCGTATATTTATGAGATCATTATTCAACCTCTTAATAATACTTTTCATCAACGTGTATTTTAAATATACTTTTATTAATTTTATTTCGGATTTTTTTAGGAATTTATGTCAATTTATGTAAATTAATGGAATTATTTTCGAATAAATGTAAGTCCGATTATTTGAAAAGTAAATTTATTAAAGTAAAATTTATTATTAAAAAGTTTCTATATTCGAATAAATTATTTCTCTGTTCCTTGGAAATTCTTTTTGGCTGCCATCTTTTTTTACCTTTTGACAAATCCAAATTTTTAATATTTATTGATTTTATGAGGCTTTGGAAATTCCCCAAATTTTTAAAAATCTTCCCCATTTTTAATGGTATTAATGATTTGAATTTTTTATACTTTTATAAAAAATATTATTTTTAAACTTTCCGTTTTTTTTAAACTCTTCATTTGAAGATTCTGGTTCGACTGCTCCTGGTAATTTGCAAATGAAGTAAAAAATGAATTTTATTTTATGTACAAGTGAATTCTTACATTGTTATTTCTTCATCTTTGCAAAAACCTAGAGTTTCGATGGATATTTCTGAAATATCTGAAATGTTGAAAAAATATTAAATTGATTGAATTTCATAAAAAATCTTACGAAATTATTTCATAATTTTCTCTACAACTCAAAGTAGAGTTTTTGGGTTTTTTTCAAAAAATTTCGGCTCTAATTTAAAAAAAATAATTGTCTAAAAAATTACTAAAAATAGTAATATATAGAGTTTTTATTCATCTGGACATTTCTACATTTTGAAACTTTATTTACTGTATTATGTTTGTATGTTAAAAAAAAATTTCTTCAAATTCCTTCCTTCCTATAATATAATTTTTTATTCAGTTGAACAAATTACATGCAGACACGGGTAAGTATGTATGTCCCTATATTATAACATTATTGATTTTTTCGTTTTAGTATAGCAGTTTTTAATGAACTGAAACGGGTGTATAGACATTGGTGTAAATAAAGTTAATTTACCATAGAAGAGCAAAAAAATATTTTTGGTGACAAAAATAAATTAGAAACACACAAACAATGCATACAATGATCCTATTATAAAAATTATGAGGGGATGCAAATTATGGACAGCAATCATTTATTATGAATGATAATTTAGGATCAATTGTAACTATAAAACATGCAATTTGAGGATATCTCAAGCGCCTTTATCATATTCCACCTTTCCATGAGTAAGAAAAGAGCAAAGAGAAGCAATTTAATTATAATTAATTTAATAAAATTCCAGTTTAAAACTATTATAGAAATTCAGAAAACTATGATAGATTACCGGAAATTACGGAAACGTTAGAAGAAAATCATTGAAAACTTAATTTATAAGTGAAATAATAATTTCAAAGTTAAATATGTTTAGGCATTCAGAAATTGATAAAAAAAAAGGTTGATCGAAGACACGGAACCGGAATTAAATTACTGTAATCACATAAAAATAATTTCCAAATTATTTGTTTATGAAAACTTTTTAAGAAACTTAAAAATCTATATAAAATTTTACAAATTTCATATTTTAAAAAATAAGCATCGATGACTTGAAACTCATAATAAAAAAAGCTTTAATTTAAATAAAAATATTATTAATATTAAAAAACCTTTAAAAATATAAATATAAAGAAAATTGTAACTTTTAACTTACTATTTGCCCATAATATTTATCATTTCTCATGGTAAGCGAATCATTTGTCACACTACCAAACAAAATTTTGTTCTGAATGAAATATAGATAAAGTAAAAAGAAAATAAATAATTGGTAAAAAAGGAGGGAAAAGAGGTTTATATTTAAAATTATAAAATTATAAAGTTTACTTAGCATAAAATATCTTAGCCAAAATATTTGTTTTTGAAGATTAAATAATATTTTCAAAATAATCTTGTGAACTGATTTTTGCAGGTGCTCAACAGTTGGCAGGGATTTAAATCGAAATTACAGAAATCCCAAAGAAGAAAGATTCCCAACAATATTTCATACAAAGAGATTGATAGAAGATTTGAAAAAGTCTTGCACAGTTGGTGTTTCAGTTGTCATTAAAGATTTTTATGTGATTCAGGCGATGGCCCTATACTGCGATTTGCATGGGCATAGTAGGAAGCATAACGTATTCATGTATGGCTGCGACTCGCAGTATTTACATTCGGAAAATTTTAACGACATCAATCCTGTGTTAAACATCAACACTATCGAAGATTATATTAAAGATCGAATATTTACATTTTTAATGCAAAAAAATGTAAAATTGAATTTTTATTTTAGTTGTTCATTTGAATATAAAGGGTCCAGAAACGTTTTCCTTTAATGGATGCCATTTTAAGATAAGGAAATGTAAAGAGTCAACTGGTAGAGTAGTCATGTGGAAACAATTCAATGTGAATGATAGCTACACTTTGGAAGCAACTTTCAGCGGAACAGATATAAATGAGTATTTTAGTGATTTATTACATTCATTTTTTATGAAGATATATAATTTTTAGTCGAAGGCATTTTAATATCAACGATTTAGAAAACATTGGTAAAATATTCAGTGAATCCTTGTTTTCATATATATCAATTATGAAAGATGAACAGTAAATTTATTATTATTATTATTATTATTATTATTATTATTATTATTATTATTATTATTATTATTATTATTATTATTATTATTATTATTATTTTATTATTATTATTATTATTATTATTATTATTATTATTATTATTATTATTTTTATAATTATTATTATTATTATTATTGTTATTATTATTATTATTATTATTATTATTATTATTATTATTATTATTATTATTATTATTATTATTATTATTATTATTATTATTGTTATGGCTATGTTATTTTATGTAATAATTAAATTCAGACAACAGAAAGAAATAGGTCTTGATTTATTGAAAGCAATACTAAAACAAATAGTTTCCAAAAGTAAAGCAATGAATCAACTATTCAGAAAATTGGTCAGTCAAACAACAGATCACATCGGTATGAATTATAGAAATTTTAATATTTTTAATTTTCTTAGATGTACTTTTTTAAAAATGAATTTAATTAATTAATGTAAATGTCTCCATCTTGGCACTCTCGGTGTCATTATAAGTTTTATGTGGAGGAAAATTATTAAACACAAAATTTAAGAACCGAAATATATATTATTTGGATCATATTTTATTAAAATAAATTCTTTTTTTAACATTTGATAAATTACTGCTATCTTTGACAGTTAAATTGTACAAAGAACTAAACAATTTCTAAATTTCTTTTAACTTTGAGAATATTGTTAAAACAAAATGCTCCAACAAATGCTGTTCGCTAAAATTTACACCTTCAACCTTTTCTTCCGCTTGACAATTATTTACTTTTTCTCCTTCAAACTTGAAGCATTTTGTAAAATGTGCTTTCCTCGGAAAGATTTTTCAATTTTATCTTAATCCGGACCAATCAAACCTCACTTTGTGACATTTATTTCTACAGCTTTTATTTTTTATTTGGAACTTGTCCGATAGTTTTCAAAGTTTATTTTACTCATTGAATTACTTTTAGTTTTTTCATTTGTCTTGATAAATAAAGATATGGAAATATTTCTTCGAACAAAGTTTTATTGTGTCAATAAAGTTAATTTTTAGTTTTTATTATGAAAGTTGTTTTAAATAATCGAATTTCTCTAATACCAAGAGTTTGCCTGGCAGCTATTCTGCTTTTGTTCACTTTTGTTCATTTAGTTTCAACAATCTCTTCGTACAAACAAAGTTTAGGTATAATACAATTGCAGTAATATATTTGAAACTATTATTAACTACTGAACACGAATAAATACAAATTTGGTATTCTGGCTTTATTTTGTGCTTTCTCTAAGCGATTGCATTCCCCTGTAATTTCGACCGGTCCGCATGCCATTTTGTCCTAGAGCCAATGAAGTAAGTATGTATGAGATCTGTATCAACAATTTCGCTTAAACTAATAATACTCCCTTTTCTAGATTATGCTATTGGAAGTACTTTAAATTTTATGTTTCGATTTGGATTATTTTGAATAAATTTTGTTTAGCAATTTCTACGTCTAATAGTTTAATGTTTTACACTTTCCTTATATTAATATCGATTTATTGAATTAAAAAGTATTCATTTTTGTAGTTTCCTTTACATTTTATTAATTTTTCAATAATATAAAAATTAATATAAAATTATCAGAAAAATTTTTTAATTTTTGGACGCATTTAATTTGTTTTCTCCCTGATATTTCATTTATTTTTAATCTGACAAAAGATCAAAAATCAATTTTATTCAACATAGATAAAATAAACAAATGAAATATCATCCAATAATAAAATAAAGTTTCATTAATAATAAAAAAATGATATTTCCATTCTTTGAAGAAAAAAAATTCTTCAAAACTCAAGTTTTCCCAGTTAGCTAGAAAAACACTTGCTTCACTCGACAATAAATAATTTTTTCTTTTGCTACCTGTATTTTCTAATTGTATTTATAATCTCAGGAAATTATAGGAAATCTATCTAAATTATAAAAAATATTCCCATTTTGGAGCTATTTTTTAACCCATACCTTGTAAGTAGTATTTATTTGTCACTGCATTTTTAATATTTAAACTTTCACGGTTTTTTTTATCTACAGAAATCTTTAAACAGTAGCGTTCTATGAAATCTGGAGACACGATGCTAATAATTCTATGGCTCCTTAAAAATAGTTTTCAAGTTTTTTATTTACAAAAATAAAAAACACTCTGTTTAAAAAAGAAAAATTTTATTTACAAAAATAAAAAGTTTATTCATTTAAAAAAATCTAATTCAAAAACAAAAATAAATAATGATATAATATAGATAAATAGTGATAATAAGAAATAAAAATATTATATAAACAAAATAATAAACAATAGAAAAATAAAATAATTATAGGTCTTTGAAAAGATAAATTAAAACATTAAATAATATCAATTATTAAAGCTTATATTTACTAAAAATTAAAACTTAATAAATAATGGTAATTTTTTTCTAAATTTTTTAAATATATATTAATTTAAACAAAAATGATCTATTTATTATATTGATGGATTCCTTCATTCTACTGGCTCCCCATGTGTTCAGTCAGTGTTACGGCTCTGATTTCAAATGTCTTTTTATAATACTATTTCTTTTAGGGTCGGAAGTATCTCTAACAAATAATATTCCGAAAGTTATCCCGTCAGATCTATTGGAAAATATAAATGAATTAAAAGATAACAGCCTGGACCTATTCATTGATAATCTTAAAATGGATGACATAAAGCAATTGAAAGAAATTAACTTTGATGTTTCAGATATTGAAGATTCTTCGTAAGATTTTTCTTAATTTTTTTTTTCATATCTTTCTAATTTTAACTAAAAATCAAGGTCATCAGATTCAGATAGCGATTCCCAGCCAGGAGAAGAAATAATAGAGAATGAGCAGAAATTATCTGCAAAAGTCAAAAAAAGAAAGAAAAAATCAAAAATCCAGATAAAAGAACTTTTAACCAAAAAGCCTTTACTCAAAAAGCTTAGTTCGGTAATTTGGTTCTCCGAATATTAATATTTTGTTTATTTTTTCATTCTTAGAAAATTCTCCCATCTATTAATAAAGGGGAAAGTTCATCACCTGCAAATGAAATGAAAAATACAGAAAAGGTCTGCTTTAAACATTTGAATCTTTTTCATTGCAATCAGAATTAACTATATTTATTTCTTCATATTTATTTATGGAAGTAATTTAGACTCTCAGTCGTAACTTGCCGATTTGGGGCCCGGAAAAGAAAAAACATTTCTATCCATATATACGTTTATAGGAATGTGAAATAAATCTTAAATAATTTTATTACCAATTTATATTATGCAAATGTCTTTAACAATGACTAGAACATATATAAACATATATAAAATTTTATTGCATTGTAAAATTTAAATTTAAAATTTCTATAATTTTATTTATTTATAGTTCAAATTAATCAAAAAAAATTACATATTGCATTAAATTATTTATTCTTACTATCTATTAATACTATTAATACTACTTTGTTGCATGCTAATCACGAAAATCACAACAATGCATATTATGTAATTACATTATATATTATATTTTTAAATAAAATAACGCAAAATTCGTCAATAAAAGTATCAAAGTTAATGTTTTTAGTCAGTTGATAAATAAATTATTTGTTTCAATTGAGTATTTCGTATTTTGTTTGTGGATAAACCTTTTGTTGAGTTATTAAATAATTTCAACAGGAAAATAACTATTTTTGATTTTACATACCTTTCATTAAAACAATTCATTATTTTTTGAGTTATAATCAGGTAGTCCAATGGAAGACCGCTTCAAACTAATGTAAATCTGAATCAGTACTAATTAAAAAATATCTATCAATTCTTTTAAATAATAGGTTAGACGCTTTTAGTTTTTCATTCTAGCAATCTGATAATATTTCCTGCCTTTTATATACAGCTCAATCCTCATCAATTAATCTGATCTCTTTAATTTTTAATCAGAGCAAATCATATTACCGAAACATACAAACCAAATAAAAAATTAGATTATTTTACCTTGACAAGTTGCTGTCCTATCCTGGCTGTCAAACCTGGGAATTTAAAATTTTCATATGCTAACTGTTTTTGTCAAAAAATTAAGTCTTTGATTTTTCTCGTTTTTAATAAATTTTTCGAGGATTTTTTAAATTTTGGTTTTGATTCCTTTGCAAACTTGTGCATTTAATTTTTATTTCTCACCATTATACCAAACCTCAATAATTTTGAAAAATTGAATTTCATAAAATAACGTACAAAAATAAATCCATTTTTTAATAAAAAAAACTACATATTGCAAATATTTTTATTAAAAATTAGATAATCTCAAAGACATAGTGTCATTGGATTAATTAGAATTTTCTTCTGAGCTTGGCACCCCTCTCAAGACGTCTATAATATACTTTTACAAAGTGGCAGCGCTAAGTTAGTTTGAGTCATAGACCAAAGATTTTTATGCGCCATATCAAAAATCGTTGAATGGCACTGAACTTGTTATTGATTCAATAAAGTGAAAATAAATAAAGATCAAATCGTAGCTGTAAATGAGAGGCTATACAGCTGTAGGTTTTCGGACTTACACCTTTCTTGAAAGAAACAAATTTTCTAATAAATACTAAAGTATAACTCATCGTGATCTCATTTCTACCTACTTCTATTGTCAAATTGATTCAATTTTTTGTAAGGAGTTTTATATTTAAAGGCATAAAATTGGGTACTGAAAGAAGATTCATCATACACATCAATTTGGGATTTCTTTATTGGGCTGTTTTTCTGGAATTTTCATCAAAATCGAACGCTGTTTTTAAAATGTTTAAGATGTGATGTAATTGCAATGGAATATTTGATTGATCTGACTAGTATGCTAAATTATATAGCCTCTCATTTAAGATTTATTATTGCCTACATATTGCTTGATGAGTACTGACTGTATGATTATTCTGACTGTATAACAATGCATATTTTCTTCTTTTTTTTAATTAATAGACCATTCATAAATAATTACTTAATCTTTTTAAAGAGAGAATGTATCTTTCTTATTTTATTAGATTTGTATCAAAAACTGATTTTAAATTAAAACTTTCATCAGTATTTATAATATATTTTTATCAAACTGGTAACACTCTGGTAAAAACTTGGTTTTGGGCCAGTTGAAGGTTTTCCTGTCACTGGTTCCATGAACTTTTGGAAAATAATTTATATTAACACAAGCTTAAAGATTTACATATTCAATTTCTATTTAATTGAAAAATGGAAAAATTATATAAAATAATTAGATTAATACAAAAAATTTCATTTTCTTGCCTATTTAAGGGTTCTATAAAAACCGAAGGTAATCAAGTAACCTCAGAGTTAGCCAAGAGCAGTCGAGAAAAACATAATATTAATACACCTTTTCGACTCTCTCGAGAAATGACTCGAATAAATGTTCCTTCTGGTAGCACTGAATCAAATATCGTAAATTCAATTCGCCAAAAAAATAATATGTCAAGTAGAAATTTATTAAAATCTTCAAGAAGTTTATACACTAAAAAGCTACAGAATACTGAAAACTCTCTAAAGTGTGAAGGTGAGGATTATTTTTATTAAAGTTGTTTTTCTGATAATAGTAAATTTATAATAATAATAATAATAATAATAATAATAATAATAATAATAATAATAATAATAATAATAATAATAATAATAATAATAATAATAATAATAATAAAATATTCACAGTTTCATGGTATCAGAAATATGTGAATTATTTAAAGGAGTAAAAATTTTAACAATATTCTGAGGTTTCTTTAATCAAATTTTTTAATTTAAACTTAATTATCTGCTATTTTGCTGTTATTGATGACTATTCTTTCTAAATTTTAAAATTCCCAACAATTAAAGTTGCAATTATTCTGAAAAATCATTTTTTTATAAAAATATAATTTCTATATTAAAATGTAAAATATTTTTATTTTCAAGAAATTTTTTTATTTGTCCTTGGCTCAAACATTTTATTAATAAGCATTTAGAAATTTTAAATTGTCTTTCACAAAATCATAAAGCAATTCAAATTTATTTAAAATAGTATCAAAATTATTAAAATCAATAAATATGTTTAGTAATAAGTCTCAAACCCAAATAGGTTTAGTTTCTGATCTAGTGTATACATTTTCATGTAATGCGTGGAATGTCACATACATTAGAGAGACTTCCGTCATCTTCTCACGTGGGTTCTAGAACATATCCGACTGAGAGGCGTTATTAAAGTTATTGAGCATAGAAAAAAGTTCAAATGAACAGCTGATTTTAAAGATTTTAAAATGTTATATTAAAACTTCATTAATAAGTGGGAAAGAATTTTATGTGAGGCTTTGGTGATTAAATAAACGTTCAATCAGAAACAAATTTATTCAGATGATTTAAGTAAGTTATTAAATCGTAACAATCAGCAATCTAAAACGTTTTCATTGCAGGCTTCTAAATAGGTAAGAAAAATCAACTTTTACACATTTACACATATTTAATCCATACCATTTTTATTAAACAAAATATCAATAATTACGTTTAATAAAACAGAGGTTCTTTTTTAAGAAGTACCCAAAAATTACATTTGTAGAGATAACTATGATAATTTAACAATGACAAATTTAAAATCTAATATAGTAAAATTATGTAAATAAAAACATTTACAATGCACGCGTGCAAAAATAGGTTATTTAATATAAACTATTTAATAAAATTCAAATCGATACAGAAGGTGTTCTAGAAAGGTTTTATATTTAGGACTTATTAAACAAATTATTAGATATAATAAATTTATTAAACAAATTACGTTTCCAAAGTGATGTTGTGAATATACCGCTAAACACATATCACTTATTTGATCTAAAATCGTATTTCAAAAAATCAAATAAATAAGCATTTTTAAATTTTATTTTACGACTTATTTAAATTCCTTTAAAATGTGTCTAAAATTCGAAATTGTTAAATGTCACAAAAAATATTACAGATTGGTTATATCAAGGTATGTTAAATCCGGTAGAAAAATTTGAAATGTACATAGCATACAGATGATAGCGTGGAAATATATGGGAAAATACGGTAATTCATAAATTTATTGAAATTAAAATATTGTTGAATTTTCAAATTAACTTACAACAAATTTTTAGCTTCAATCTAAAATTTTAAAATAATTCTACCTTTGAATTTGATGTTTAATATTAAAAAATATATCATTTTAAATTATTATATATATTTTTTAATTTATTACTTATTTGAATTTAAAAATTAATTTAACAATTTAATCTATCTAATATTTTAATTTATTTAAAACTGTTTTAAAAAATATTCGAAATATTTAATTCTCAGCTAATAACACTTTAAAGAAATATTGGAAAGTTTCCCCTAAAATCCATGGGAAAAGAAGTAGAACTCAAAGTTTTATTAATAAATTAAATTTTTCTAATTGTAAATAGATAAAATAAGAAAATGTTTACCAAAATCACTGTTACATGAATATTTTTTTAATCTTTTAACTTCTCCATTTTTAATCAATTTTCAGTTACAACTTCGTTTATCTTCATTCTCACAGATTAATTTCAATTTAACATAAATTTTTTTTAAATATACATCTAAAAATTAAGTAAATTAAATTTTGCATAATTTGTTCACCAAAAACATCAGTACTATACACATTCAGAAATATATGAACATTCAAAAATACACACCTAATCATTATTAATAAGCCATTCATTACATAATTTGTTAAAATTACCAATGACTACAGTATTTGAGGTTATCCTTTAGATAAGTTGCAATTTATTTAGTAATAATTAATATATAATTTTATTTAAATAAATAGAAATTGGTACTTATATAATTAGGTGATTTCAATATTAGCTTTAAAGCCCCCCAGTTATCCTCCGTTCAAGATCGCATCAACCATTTCCAACCCAATACTAAAACTTCCAAATGTATGTCAAATGAAACCCTATCAACTGATGATTACAGATCTAAATGCCGATCTCAATCATTTTTAATAATACCACTTTTAACAGTCTTGAATAAAAGTCGTTCAAATTATTTCAAATCCAATTCTATGCGAGATTTAACAAAGATAAAAATTCAAACAAAAATAGACTTTCATTTATTAAATGAGCTTTTACCAAAAAATGAGCTAGAATGATTTCATTTTTTTATCATATTGGTTATTATTTATTCATTTTATATTTCCCAAAAAATGTATTTCAAAAGTCTTTTAAGTAAGTTATTATTATTTTTCTAATTGTTACTAGTGAGTGTTTGCCTCAGTTTACGCTATTTAAGTTGTTTTTTATTTATGTTTTATTTTTTATAAAAATTCTGTTATATATAAAAAACTTGGATTGTGAATTTAATTCACAAAATTAAATTGCAATATTAAAAATTGAATTTAAAAATGTCTTTCTTTATCTTCATTTCTTTTTAAATTATCGATCAATATTTGTTTAATATTTCAAAATAAATGATGCGTGGATAGTTTTGAAATGAATTATAGATTAAGGATAGTGAAAAAAGATCTATGGTTAAGGAAAGAAAAAGAAAAAGAAACAAATTCTTTCATTTTTACTACATAGAAAATCCTCAGAAATAAATATAAGGGAAATAGTGCTACTGTATTGTGTTCTACTGACCATTTCGTTCTTGTAGTGGGTTCTTTGCCGACCTTCATTATTTACTGATATTATATAAGTCTCTATTCTAATCTTTCCCAGTCTGGAACATGTATACTAAAGTATATTCAGAAAAATTCAAATGCAACTTGTTAGTTTAATTTTTAAAGAACATTAAGAATATTTATTGCAAAAGATTTTTTTTAATTTTGGATTTTTATTTATTAATAGGTAAGCTGAACTCTACAAATATCTGTTAACTATTGTATAACAACATAAATTATAAGACTTTATTGCTTTTGTATGGGTCTAGGAAATAATTCATAAGTTGATATATCGGGTGGATTTGGACAGACAGACCTTTTAGAATTAGTCAGTTTTACTAACTATTTGAATAATTACATATATCTATAATAAATACAAAATAAACAAATTTATTAAATATATTGCAAAAAATTGACTTAAAAGTTTATACAATTTCTGTTTAAAATTTTCTATATCGTGTGCTCTGTTCGCTGCACGTGTGCGCACACATTGACGATATCCAATCAGAATCACATAAAAATTAAACGAGACAAATATCCGACTAACTTACTTCCGAATAAGCACACACGTCTTCACAATTATTAGGTTTTATACATTATTAGGTTGCCTGAATGTAACGCACAAATTGTCTGTTTATAACAAATTAAATTTAAAAATGAATATTTTGCTTTAATGACAAAATTGTTCATATTTTGTAAAGTGCCAAGTAAAATATATTTGGACATATTTCAGAATTAATATTTTAAAGTTTTTAAAAGATGAACAAAGTTTGAATGGCATAAATCTGAGTTAATTTGTTGTTATGAATGTTTTGTGTTATTATATTTCACTGTTTTCAAAATTATACTAGCACAAATAAATAGGAAATGTTTCCCTAAATTTTAAATGATTTTGTTTTTTATTTCTTTCCAAATTTATTTGTTTTAATTAATAGATCCTTCCAAATGCAAGTCAACCATTCCTAAATATTTCGATAGTTAAATTCTTGTAAACCAAATTTAGGTGGGGTCTCTGATTTTTTTTTCGAGCCAAATATCCATAATCTTCATTATACACTATTATTATTATTATTATTATTATTATTATTATTGTTATTATTATTATTATTATTATTATTATTGTTGTTGTTGTTGTTGTTGTTGTTGTTGTTGTTGTCGTAAATTTTGATGTAATTTTTGAACTCAGAATATGTATTTAACAGAATATATATTTAGCAGAATATGTTGGTTAATATTTTTCAAATTGGCCTTTATTTTATTAGTTATAATAAATTTTCACGCCACCAGAAAAATTGAAAATGAGTAAATAGATCGTCAAGCTAGGAATCACTAAACGATATTACGTTTGTTGCCAAAGAATAAGTTCGGTTAATGTCGAATACTCAGTGTTGTATCTTTTAAAAGTTTCTGACAACTTCAAATTTATTCCTTACAAATATCTTCAACTAACTATCTTAGGTTATATTTATGCATACATATGTTAAAACTTTATTTCAGGGGTGGGCAACCTGCGGCCCGCGGCGACATTTTATGCGGCCCTTTAGACTATCACTAACATTATTATTAGATAGTCCTGATGGTGCTATAGTCATACCTAGCTACTAGTAACGAGATATTCACTAGTAGTTTTCATACGGCCCCCTGCCCAAAAAAGGTTGCCCACCCCTGCTTTATTTAGTATTAATATCTTTAAAAGAAAATCTCCCACTATTTGAACTTGGGTTTGTTTTAATTGAACTTACATGAAGTTAATTTATATTTCCTACAACACCCGAGTTCGAGGAAATTAAGATTTAACCTTAATACTTTTCAAACAAACTACTTGAAATCATCTTATATTTTTGTTGTTTCATTTTATATTTGTTGTGAAGGTTTCGTCGAATTGAATAGTTTGTTTAAAATAGGTTTTTTAAAGCTTTTTCTTAACCATATTAACTCAAATTTGTTTCTAGAATTCAAATTTGAAATTACTCACAAAATCTTCACCTTTGCGACAGTGGCCAATTTTTTTGAGCAAATTCGATGGTCGTACAAATGGCGGAATTCCATGTTTTACAGAAGAAAGGGTACTTGAAAGAGCACGAAGAGTATAAAAAAGATGTGTTTTTTAAAATAGTTTTTTGTTATGTAATTTAGAAATCATTGACTTCAATTAGAAAGGACATAGAAGAATCTTTATTTAAAATTCCTTTTGAATATGTAAAAGTTTTCTATAATTGTTTGGATTATTAAAAAACATTTTTCTAGACTAATGAATATTTGGATAGAAAGCTAAACGCAGAAAACAGATTGTCCAGTCTAATGCAAACATCGGAACTTCTAAATGAGCAGTATTGTAAACTTCAGAAGCACTCTGATGAGATTTTGTTATATAGATTATATAAAAGTGATACAAGTAAGTTCTTTAAAATAAAATGTATTGAATGCATTGTTAATTAATTAATTGGTTTTGTAATGCCAAAAATAAGATTGTTTAGCTATTGAATATCTTTGACTAATAAAAGTTGTATCGGGCACCATCGCTTTGTTTATTTCAAATATCAAATAATAATTTTTAGCTTCTAAAACTAATTCAGCAAATTATCTGACTGGTGAAGATTTTGAAACTCAAATAATTCAATAAAATATAGACTTAACCAATATTGATTACTTTTATTCAGCTGAAGAATTTGATTGAAAATTTAATGGAGTCAACAAATATGAAATGTTCGAATTAAATAAATATCAAGTCTTATGATATGGATATTACATCGAATAATGATGAACATGCAAATCATCAATATTCAAACTTTGAATCTTAGAGGCTGGAAACAACGAGATCATTATGCGAATGAAAACTATTAATAAGGAAACGCTTTCAGCACTTAAATAATTAACAATAATATAAATCAATTGGATCCTTTCATTGTCAGTTGCAATAACAATACAGTCATTATTTTCTGAATTCTTTAAAATTAATTTCATTACAAAATTATCTTCATCAATATTCATTATTAAAACAAGGCTGTGATTAAAATTAAATATCATAAATTAATAAAAATATACAAAAATAATTTAACCTTTGTTTTAATTATAGAATAGATTTTTCAATCTAGTTTTTAATTTCAACTTGTATTTTTAATAAATCAAATATTTTTAAAATTTTTAAACTTTTAATTTTTATGTTTCGTTATGCTAAAGTTATTTTGTTTACATTAAAATAATTATAATAATGAATTAGTAAGTTTAGCGTTGTTTACTAAATTTACTACAAAGTTTTTGTAATTTTTGTTGTTAGATATTATTGAAAATTGTGAAATAAACAAATGGCGCTAATAAATAGTTCATTACAAGACGCCAAATATTCTAGCTACGTACAATTGATACACTATTGTGATATAATTAATTCGAGTAAGAACATCCATTAATTAAAATTATTTATTGGAATAAAAATGTCTGTCTGAGTTTTGAAAATTTGTTTATCTGAGGATATTCAAACAACTTTATTTAGAAAAATACTGCATTATAAATTAAATTACTCCCTCTGTCCCAAATTATGATATACATTTTGTATATCATTATGTTATACAAATGTATACCATAATTTGAGACTGAGGAAGTATTTAAAATAAATTATTTATAAATTAAATTTTTAATATTTAATTGTAAAATATTGATATTTTCAGAATAACAGATTTCATTTTTCATACATTCCATTCATATTCCATTAGCATGTGAATTTTAAATTTATAAAATATTTTACATTATACATTTATTGTGTTAATTTAAAAATACTATTTTAATAATATTTTACATAATTAATATTTACAGTTATTATTTAATTTTTAAATGTATTTAATTTCTAAAGTTAAACATTCTATCTAAAAGGTTAAAACAAATGCTTTTTTAAAATACTACATTCAAAAAAATAGAACTGATTGAGCAATAATTGTGATTAATTCAATAAAAAATCAAATGTTATTTTTAATTATTTTGTAAAAATGTGTAAATATTTAAATTCTACTTAAAATTTTGACAACAAACTATCAATTTATAAATTTTAGGTGAAGAATACTCAGAAAACAATAAAGAACGGTAAGATCAGTGAATATATATAGATATTAAATAACTCAGGTAATAGGATCTTACCGAAACCAGTATATAACACAAATAACCTCAAAGATATCCAAAAGTCCAGTGTAAAACAGCATATACTTGTTAAAAACGAAGAAAGTCAAGCATTTAAGTCTCTAACCTTAGATTCTCCAACACTGCCAACCAAAGAGGTTGAGTTTAA
This sequence comes from Schmidtea mediterranea, assembly GCA_022537955.1. NCBI lineage: Eukaryota > Metazoa > Platyhelminthes > Tricladida > Dugesiidae > Schmidtea > Schmidtea mediterranea. Next base: position 186,875,653 of record CM039680.1, read on the forward strand.
GTTATAATTGCTATAATCTATTAAATATGTTTCTTTAAAATATTTAGATTGACAATAAATTCTTTTCAAGATGTAAAAAACAATTTATAAAGTAAACGAATTGCTCATTTGGGTTTTTTAAAAAATTCTTAGATATTGCGTTTTTGTAGTTTTAGAGCATTGCTTAGATCAGTGTTTCCCAAATTTCCCTCTCAAATATATTTTTACCGTTTCGCATTCCTTTGTAAAAAATTTATGCGATATACTACAACAAAAATATTTTTTTAAATATTTTTTAGTAATATACAGTGTGTTCACATGCATGTATATTTGCACATATAAAAAAAGAATATTTTAAAATTCTTTGTGTACTCGTTTCAAATCCTTCGCGTACCCGACTTTGGGAAACACTGGCTTAGATTATACTAAAATAAATATCAAAAACTTTCATTGTGAAAAATATTAACATAATTTATTTAACATTGCACAAAATTAAATACGACATTGTTGTATTGTTATCCAAATTTAACTAGCCATTTATGCATTTGAAAATTGTGAAATAAACAAAAATCGGGAGAATAGATAATAATCATTATTGTTATTATTGTTTGTTTTTTACATAATGATGGTATTGTATAATTCGAAATAGATTGTTAAACATGTGTTTGAATGGTGCTTTCTTGTTATTAAATCATTGCCAAGTTAATTTAATTTTTTATTATTATTATTATTATTATTATTATTATTATTATTATTATTATTATTATTATTATTATTATTATTATTATTATTATTATTATTAATATTATTATTATTAGTTTATCCAATATATATTTAAATATTTCATGCAATCTAAATTAAATACATTGATTATAATAAGATTGTATTAAAAAATTAGGAATTAAAAAAATTTATTTTTAGATATTCCTTACTAAAAAAATTGGAAAGTAAGAATCCAAATAAAAGTCATTTGATGTCCAGTAATTATGTAAAAATGTTTACAAGGTCTCATAAAGATGTACAATCAGAGTTTTAGGCATGCTAAATATTGTAGATAAATTATATGTTTTGTGAAATATTTTAAAATTAGTTATTATTTTTATATTCTTTAAATAAATTTTTACTGGAAGTTTTTATGAATTTGAAAATTAATTTACTGTTAAAGGCTACTTTAAATATAAATCAAAGGTAACTTTGAAAATGGATATGAAAATGAATAGAAATGAATATAAAAAAAGTATATAATAAATAAAAATTTGTAAAAAACTAAAATTAAATTGAAAAAAATATTTATAGTTTGAAATTAAGATAATGGGAATTAATAATCTTTTTAAACAACTTTATCCAAAAAATGTTATCATTTTTCAATTTATTTTCAAACATAATTTAAATCAGTGGTTCATAACTTAAGTGGCGAGAAAGAATTTTCAGGGTGTGAGAGAAGTTTCTAAATTTTCGATGAAAACTAACACTTGTGAGAAATTAGCGAACGCTACGTCGATTTCTGACACCTTCACTTTGCCTTTATTTTTAATGCATCGCGCTTACCAGCAAATGCAACACAATAATAAACTAGGTGATACGCAAGAAAAATTCAAAACCTTATGTAAGTTACGAAAAATTATTGCATATAACCATGGTAACCATATAGTTGTCATGGTAACCAGGCCAAAATTTCTCAATTTTTTTCTAAGTCAATCTAAGTCACACAATTGTTAAAAAAATTTCAAAACTTAAATTAGTTATTTATAGAATTATTTTCCTATGTAAATGTAGGTCATAACAGTCGATAACAACTTTTCATATATTATGAAACATAGACCACTTTATATGATAAATAAATTCATACAACAACTAAGCATTAAGTATATAGGGATCTTATCTTGTTTCAACTTTCTCATTGCAAAAATATCCCAAACCAAAAATATACGTCTAATTTAAAATAAGTTAGCCTTTCGTCCAACAAATTATTACAATTTGGCTGAGTCCAAATTAATTGAGCCTCAGTATACTCATTAGCTGTGATATTTTCCCAAAATGGTGGCAATTCAATGGTTAAATTATAAAGAAGTATCAAAATTGTAAGGAAAAGCACCTTTGCAATTCATAATAACACTTTCAAAAGTAAATGAAGTCGAATGCAAATCTGAAAGTGTTTTTACTGACTTTGCCAAAGAATAATTAACAAATTGTATACTATCAATAAAACGAACAGCTAATTTATTAATACATGCTGTGAAAAATATAAATTTCTCAGTAATGGTATGAATAATATTCAAATTTCGTGGTGAAAAATTACCAAGACCATATTTAAGGATGTGGTGCATATAATACCCCTTTAAGTTGTGAAAGACAACATAAAACTGTTTTTTAATTTGTCGAGAAATATGTAGTTACATTTTCCACAGGCAGCACCAAGATATTTACCAAAGAAATAATCATGATCTCTAACCTTACAAGCAATATAATTTTTACAAATGTAACCGTTTCTGGTTAAAACAAAAAGTATGCTTTTCAGTACAAATCAAAGTTTTCATCCTTGTTTTGCCATAATTTTCATAACAAGGTAGAACTATTGTGACAGCAATCTTCTCAACTTTACGTAAAAATTCCAAGACGAAATCATCATCAATCTAATTATAATATAATTTCGTATTCTTCAAATTAATTATTAGTAAAAGTCCTGCAGTAACCGTATCATCTATTTACTATTTATACAATGCAATGTGTATAGACAAAACCTGTTGCAATCGAAATCCATTAATCAAGCTAACTATGATTCTTGTCGAACAGTCTATATTAAGGTAACAGTTCATCAACTGTTATAAGTGAGTAATGGCTGTATGACGATTTTTTCTCTTAAACTTTGAAATGTTACACAGTTTCATGTTGCAATCACTTATTGGTCATAATTAAGGTAATTACAAGAAACTAGTACTTGTCCACTCTATTCCTACTTCTTCTAACCTAATCATGTTTTAATATTGCAAGTAAACTATATATAAACCACATGTTGTCAGTATTGATCAGGTTCATTATATAATGTTTCTAAGTCAATGATGATTGTGTTGCTATGCATCTATGACGACCCGATAATCGATTGATTTGACAATATTTTGCCAAAATAAAACCAATTTCTTTAATCTTATTGATTCGCCACCCACAGTCAAGGTATGTAAATTTAACAATTTTTTCATTTAATTTTGAGACCCTCTTATCAAAAGATCAATCGAGAAAACCTGTGCAGTATTTGAAAAATAGTTGTCTATAATTTCTCCTTCCTTTTGGATTAAACGCGGTTGTTCTATGTCTTTTAATGCTGTAGTTTTTGCGCGATATCTCAATTATTGTGATTCGAACTGTCTTCCATGGTCCATGATTAACGTTTTTAGTTGGTCATAGCAGTTGATCCAATATATTTGTTGCTTATATTTCTTTGAGAGGAACTGCTTCAAACCAGTTTGTTTTTCTATCAATTATCGAAAGTAGATATTGATAGTCTTTGTTCAGTGTCAGTGATCCTACTATATCAATAAGGATCATTTCAATTGGTTGACTGCTTGGGAAATGTAATTTTTGTGTTACTGATTTTTCTGATATTTTGTTTCATTGGCAATTTTTGCAAGTTTTTATGAAGTTTTTTATTTCTGTTCTCAAGTTTGGTTAAATGTATTTGTTGTGGATTATTTCGTAAGTGAATCTGTTTCCTGGGTGACTGATGTTATAAATTTTCTAAATGCATGTTTTTCTAAATTTTATTGGCAGTAAGAGTCCTGGTGAATTTTCATTGTGGACGTCGTACCAAAATTCGCAGATTTTTTTGTAATTTTAGACTGTTTTATGGATAATTCTTTAAGTTTTTCTGTCTGTTTATTTTAGATCAGTTCGGCTCAAACAATTTTGTTGACTTGCAGTTCGTTTAAGTCTGTTTCTGTTTTTGATAGGGCGTCGGCTGCTATGTTTGCAGCTTAAGTGATGTAGTTTATTGTGCAGCTGAACTGTGATATGTAGTTAAATTGTATAATTTGTCTTTACAATGGGTTTTTGAATGTATTGCTTTTGTAAATGGTTTTTGGTCGATAAATATTTTGAAATTTCCGGATTCCAATAAGTGTTGGAAGTGTTTTTTTGTACCGTGTATTGCGAGGAGTTCTCTATCAAAGTTGAATATCTTGCTTTCAGTTTTTTCGTAAAAAACCTATTGGTTGTTTACCGTATTCATTTTCTCGGTACAGCGTAGCACCGATTGTGAAACCTGAACAGTTTGTTACTAGATTGTGAGTATCCCATCAACGTGGCTTTGGGATAGAGTTTCTTTGGCTTTTTCGAAGTGTTTGCTCGTTTGTTCAATCGAGTTGACTGTTAAGTTTATTTTTGTTTTGATTAAGTCGTTAAAAGAGGCTAGCATCTTGCTACATTTAGCTATCTATGCATGATAAAGGTTTATCATTCCCATAAATCGTCTAAGTTATTTGATTTTTTGGTAGTTTGAATGGTCGGATTGAATTTATTTTTCCTCTATTGAGTTTGTATCTTTTTCATTCAATATGTGTCCGAGGAAGTTTATTTCTCTTTTTAGGAATTCACCTTTTCGTATGTTGTTTATGAGGTTTGCTGTGTTCAAAGTGTAAAGAAAATGTTCGTTTATCATTTGTGTGTGTTTCTTTGCTGTGACTTGCTATAAGTATGTCGTCTAAATATGCGTTGGTATTTTGATTGTTCTTCAGTATTTGATTCATAAAACGTTGAAATATTTCGGCTGCGTTTTGTAGTCTAAATGGCATCTTGTATTGAAAAGTGCCGATTAGAGGTGTGTTTAGTGCTATGTTTTTAATATCGTCTTTTCTGATTGGGATTTGATGGCAAGCCTTTTGAATATCTATTTTGTAAGTATATTGAGACTTTTAATCTTTTGAAAATGTCTCTACTGTTAGGTAGTTGATAGTTATCGAATTCTGTGACTTTGTTTAGCATTCTCTAATCACCACAGGCTCTTGACCAGAGCGCAGATGACCAATCTGAGTTTGTATGGATTACTATTTCGTTTTCCAGAAGTTGTTTGAATATTTCTTTTATGATTTTTGTTAGTTCAATTGTCTCACTTTTGAGTGTTCTGGGTTGCAGATGTTATGATTGCGTGTTTAGTTGAATGCCTTGATTTTTAGTCGAATTTTACTTCCATAAGTTTGTAGGATTTGTGAAGTCATATTTTCATCAGTGAAATATGAAGATAGGTTGCCTTTTCTGTTGATTATTAAATTAATTGAGGATGTGTTGTCTTGGGTAGGATATAGATAGTTTTTTTTCGCCGTTTGTTTAAATCGATTAAAACGATTTAATGTATACTAAGAATTTAAATTCATAATTTTATTTTCTAATTTGGGTTTCTAATTTAAATTTCAAATTCAAATTTTAATTTACCTTTTACATTCTATTTTAAATATACACATAAAAAAATAAATAAGAGAAACTATATACATTCAATTATTTATTTAATAAAACATCTAAGATCCCAGCGAAATTCAAGAGCTTTGTGTTTTTGGATTTCTTCTTTATTTGGGATATATTCTATTTTATTTTGTTAGTGTTAAAAACAAAATTGGGTTTGTTTGAATTTTTTTGGCTTACTATGTTCAACTTAAAGATCTCACTATCTTTTATACTTTTATAATAAGTATACTGTTTGGGGTTATAAGAAAACATGAATAAAAATAATAAAATTTAAAAATTATCAAAATCAATTAAAATTAATTAAAATTTTGAAAAAAGTAAAAGTCAATATTTTTCGGGGGAAAAGTGGTAGCCGGTGGCAAATTTGATTGTGAAGACGAATAAAATACTATTAGATTAAGAGAAGGTATATTGAGGGTTCGGGAGCCCAAAAACAAATTAATTAATTAATTAATTAATTAAATTATTTACCGACAAACCCATTAATCAAGGGCCGCTGAGCTGAACTTCAGCTTAATGCGTTTCCCGACATTAGTGAAACGGGCAATAAATTGTCCGAAATGGAAAATTATTTCCCTAGCAGTAATCTAGATTAATGGGAATCCAAAAACTATAAAAGCAACTGACAACAAAATAAGTTGCCAGTTGATCGAAGAGAGAATCTAACGAGTTGAAGAAACGAGTGAAGAGCAGTAAACAGATAAAGTTAATCAGGTTGCAGTGACTTATATCGTGATACCCTTAAGGTGTGTACGAGAAGTAAACAATTGCATATCGTGGCGAATATTTGTCGATAAAGATTTCTTTTGTTGGGATTTTGTCTTATTGATTATTGAACACAAGGAGTTGGATCGAGAGACCTATTCATCGACGAATATTTAATATCCCAACCATACTAAAAGGCGACATGATTTGAAAGAAAATCTTCAGATATGTATTTTGTTTTTTGCTTCGGTCACCAGTTTTTATGTTAAATTTTTGCAAATGGGTCGTTTGGTATTTATTTATTTGTTTTGTTTGAGAAAAGTGAAGAACCCAGCCGAGTCTCCTGTAAAAATGAATCGGTATGGTCTGGGTTGTTTATTGTGTACTTTGGGTAGTGTGTCAGTGTGTACAAACTTTATTTTAAATAAACAAAATAACAAAATAGTTAAAAGTTTTTAACTAACAAATTTATTAAAAATGAAGAAACATAATGAAACTCACCTAAATCGGAAAATACCATAAATACAAATTACATATATTCCATAAGATTAAACGATAACGCCAATAAAAAACCTTTCTTACGATATATTTCGATAGCACAGCTATCATCTTCAGGTACTCAAAACCAACTAAAAATATTATGAATTAACATTTAATTTAAACAAATTATTTTTTATTAATTTAATTTTTTAATAAATAAATATTTTTAAAAATATATTTTAAATTAATTTTAAATTTTAAATTTTTTACTTATATTCTAATTTTTTAAAAATTAATGCAATTTAAAATTTTCAATTATTTTAATAATATTAAAAAAACAAACATGATTTAACATACGTAAACTATTTAAAAACATTCAAAACATTCGTAGTCACAGCACTCTGCACATTAATCTTTGGATCCAATGACCTTATCAGCAATGCTTCACATATCACTCGTTCCCAATAACTATTGAAACTTCTCAACAAAATTCTAAAATCAGACATTCCGATATCACTTTTACAGCCTCTATTGTGTTCACTAATATTGGTCAAACCCTTCAATCGACAATGCTCTAGAACTCGAGTACAGAGATGACGGGAAGTCTCTCCAATGTATGTGGCATTACACCCATTACATGTAAATTGATAAACGAGATCAGAACACAATCCAACCGGAGTTTTTGATTTATTAATAAACATATTGCGTACCTTACACGAATTAGAGACGATCTTATACTCTAAATTTCCTATCAGTTTACCCAACTTCCTCTTATAATTTGTATTGCCGTACTCTGAAGGCTTTACAAATTATAAGAGGAAGTTGGGTAAACTGATAGGAAATTTAGAGTATAAGATCGTCTCTAATTCGTGTAAGGTACGCAATATGTTTATTAATAAATCAAAAACTCCGGTTGGATTGTGTTCTGATCTCGTTTATCAATTTACATGTAATGGGTGTAATGCCACATACATTGGAGAGACTTCCCGTCATCTCTGTACTCGAGTTCTAGAGCATTGTCGATTGAAGGGTTTGACCAATATTAGTGAACACAATAGAGGCTGTAAAAGTGATATCGGAATGTCTGATTTTAGAATTTTGTTGAGAAGTTTCAATAGTTATTGGGAACGAGTGATATGTGAAGCATTGCTGATAAGGTCATTGGATCCAAAGATTAATGTGCAGAGTGCTGTGACTACGAATGTTTTGAATGTTTTTAAATAGTTTACGTATGTTAAATCATGTTTGTTTTTTTAATATTATTAAAATAATTGAAAATTTTAAATTGCATTAATTTTTAAAAAATTAGAATATAAGTAAAAAATTTAAAATTTAAAATTAATTTAAAATATATTTTTAAAAATATTTATTTATTAAAAAATTAAATTAATAAAAAATAATTTGTTTAAATTAAATGTTAATTCATAATATTTTTAGTTGGTTTTGAGTACCTGAAGATGATAGCTGTGCTATCGAAATATATCGTAAGAAAGGTTTTTTATTGGCGTTATCGTTTAATTAAATCGTTGCCAAATTTATTTAATTATTTATTCCATAAGATCTTTAAAATATTTTTAGTTGGTTTTATTTTCTTCAAATTCTTTGGTCGATTATTTTTAATTATTTTTTTTTGTTTTAGGTTTTATTTTTCCTTGTAATAATGGTATTACTATAGAAAATTAATTTTTTGAAATTCCAAATTTTAAATGTTGCTTTTAAATATTGTAATAACAATAATAATAAAATATAAAATGTCGTTACTCCTAACAATATTATATTAAAAATTTTATTGCAAAATAAGTTTAAACAAAATTTAAGAAAATAATTTTAACCTCAATTCGATCGGCAACATAAAACTTTCTCTAATTTTCCATCAAAATCAATATTTTCATTAAATTTTATCAAGTAATAAAATGACAAAATTCTGAATTTATTTTCAATTTTTATTCAACTGATTTAATAATTTTTCTCATTATCAAAATTCAACATATTTTACTTATCATTATTGCAGTTTGCCTTAGTGAGGTATTTTAGAATTTTGCTGCGAAATTCTGCGAAAATATTCCTTTGTTTACTAGCATAACTCAAAGTTGTCTAAAAGTGGTAGAGCGATGCACACAGCTTTTAGTTGATGAGAAAATGTGTGTATGTGTGCCTGATAGACATCAGTGCTTTAATTTCCATCTCTACATAATTTATCATCATCAGTTTTTCCTAACTTTATTTTCTACAAATTCAAAATAATTTCTATTACAGAAAATCATTCTGAGAGTGAGAGTGAAGGAGAGATGTGTGCCAAACCCGATGTGTTAATGGATTGAACAACAAAAAGCCAATACAAGAAAGAATGAACTGTATTTGTTACCAAGTGTACAAGATATGTATTATGTAATGTATGAAATGTAGAGCTAAAAATTTTCCAGTTCTCAAGATATATGTTTTAACGTTTGTCGTGTTTGATTTATGATAAAATATTTGTGATATTCATAATTGGATTTAACTGGAGATGTCATCTTTCGCTAAAGCTTGTGTAGATTTATCCAACAACATAAGAAATTTTCGATTTTCCAAGTCAAATTCTCAACCTCCTTCACCAATTAATGTCAATAAACCGGAATCGTCTAATAACAACCAAATTAATTTGATTAATTCCCAAGCTATATCTAATAATGGTAGCCCCGGGTCACCAAAGGGCTCCCCTACCATAAGTCGCGGCACAACGGTTGCGGCGATCAAACAGAGACTTTTTAATCAAGGTCTAAAAATTGAAATATCCCCAAAGAAAAAAAAGAAAACTCGATATAAAGATTACGCAAGAGAACACTTTGCAAAGCTATCACTTTCTCAAGATTCAAAACTATGGCTGTCAAAAGATTTTCTGTTAATATTTTTTACTTATTTCAGTGTGAAAGATTTATGTACCTTTAGCTTGGTATGTCACTGTTGGAATTCGATTATTTACTCTAAAAGGTTTTGGGATAGAATTAAATTAGTCATTAATTTAAAGATTTATCCCGAAGAAGATTTAATTGAGAAATTTAGAGATATATGTCGCACAATTCATAATCGAAAGATTACATATTTTGTATTAGAGCATGTATCTGATCGTCATATCTCAACATTTTTCGACGAAATAAATAAATCAGAGGTGGAGAGCATTATAACTCATGTAAGTATCCGATGTAGCAGCATAACTGATAGAATGTTGCAAAAAGTTACAGAAACCTTTGTAAATTTGAATAATTTAGAAATATTTTGCTGTAATGATTTATCCGAAGTATGTCTTTGGTCTGCATTGGTTCCTAATATAACGGTTTTAACTTTATGGGACTGTATTAACATCAGTGATGAAAGTCTGGGCGCAGTAACTCAATTATTACCTAATTTAACTGAATTCAATTTACAGGCCTATCACGTTACAGATATGGCGTTGACATACTTTAATACAAGACATTTAACCAATTTGAAAACGTTGCAAATTGTTCAGTGTATGGATATCACTAACCAGGGAGTAGTTAACGTAGCACATTCCTTGCCTAACATTACAAATCTCAGTTTATCTGGATTAAGCAAGTTAACCGATGATGGTCTTGATGTCATATGCGAAAGTATGAAACAGTTAGTGGTTTTAAATATCAGTTGGTGTCCGAAATTGACAGATTCTGGATTGGAATGTGTTGCTTGCGATTTAACTTTATTGGAAGAATTAATACTAGATCGGTAAATATATTCAAAATTAAAGCATTTCTTCATATATATACATCGTTCAGGTGTCCAGCCATAACTGATAATGGAGTTAACTATTTATCAACAATGCCAAATTTGACAAAGCTGAGTCTAAGGTGGTGTGGAGGGATTACAGATTTATCATTGACATTTTTATTAAGCATGTCTAATTTAAGGTATTTAAGCATCGCAGGTAAAACCTTAACTATTGTATTATCAAAATGATTTATTATTTTACTCAGGTTGCAAAAGATTCACCGAAGAAGGGATTTGTAGTCTAATCAGGCATCCAAATCTGAAAAAAATAGAAATAACACATTGCAAAGGAAGCAGCGAGAGAGTCAAACAATATTTCCAAAGGCATATGTCACATTGTTTATTAATAGATTAATCTCGGGGAATAGATATTATTCAATATTTTGTGGTTATGGAAGATTTGTTATCTTTTTCGTTTACACTATTCATTTATATGGTGAGCAGCCAAATCCAGTTTTTAATATTTATAGTCAATTATTTTTGACATCTTCATGTTCTAATAAAAAACGAAATTATTTTTAAAAACTTTGATAAAGTTAAATTAGTTCAGTGTAATGTCGTGTAATTGCGATTCATAAATCATACTTATTCAGTATGAATGCTAAAGCATTTTTGTAAAATTCATAATGTGCTCAATTTCATATATATATATTTAATGTTGTATTAACATTTAGACATAATTTTGTTATATAAATGAAAGTTTTACAGTGCAATTTTTAATATAAGATTTAACTTATTTGTCATTTGACAAAATTAAATTTTTATATTTATTTAATGATTATAATTTTCTGATAATATATAACATTTGTTTAAATTGTGACAACATTTCAAATATAAAGTATTAATGGTGTTATTTTTAAGATCAGCAATAATTGTAAGATATTTAAATGAAATATTATTTTGATATAAAAATTAGAAATTTAGAATTGGCTACAGATCTTTTTTTAATTTTTCACATGTTAAAAATAAATTAAACCTAAATAATGGTATAGTAAGTAAGTAAAATTTTATCTTTTTATGCGAGTTAATGTTTATCTAGAATTAAATGGTAATAATAATAAAAAACCAGATATATTAAATTATATTAAAGAAAATTCGAGACCAGGTGGACCATTAGATCCCAGAAAGAAAGAAAACATTGTCGGAGTTTTATTAATCGGATTATCTATTGGCTATACTTGGTATAACGTCTATAATTCTATGTATGAAACCTTGCCTTGGCAATCCTTTGTTAATAATTTTGTTAAAAAGTAGGATTTTACTGTATTTTTTTTACTGATTTGCGTCTTAGAGGTATGATCGCAGAAATAGAAATTATTAATAAAGAATATGCTCGACTGATATTAAACTCAACACCCTCAAAGTTTTCATCCATGCCTGATGAAGAAGTTCTCCAAGCACCTGCAAATATTAATCGCCTCAAAACATATTGGTTTAACTTAGGTAACGTGGACACTTTTGAAAATACTTTAAGAAAACTAGAAGACGAATTGGGTATTAGCGTTAAAGATCAAATTCCAATTGTTTACAAAACAGAATATAGGTAAGCAATAAGTAAAGATAATTTAAAAATACAATGATATTGCAGTTTTTCATCACTCAGTTCATTGATGTATATTATATATCCGATCGGTTTTCTTTATTTAATTTATCGCTCAATGAAAAGCAGTTCATCTGGTAGCAAAGTAATCTTTTATTTAACTTTTATCTAAAAACATAATTAAATAGGGAGCGAGAGGTTTCTTTGGTTTTGGTCAGTCAACCGTTAAAGTGATAGGCAAAGGTGAGATTAAGACTAAATTTAGCGACGTAGCCGGCTGTGAAGAAGCGAAGATAGAAATTATTGAATTTGTAAATTTCCTTAAAAATCCTGATAAATACGCCGCACTCGGTGCTAAAATCCCAAGAGGAGCCATTTTGAAAGTAAAATTAATTTCTTATCATTATGATACCTGCATTTAGTAATATCAACAAATAAGGGCTTGACAATATACCAGTTGAAATCAGTCTACTACGTGACCAATCATTTTCTTTTGAATTTTCTCAAATATTGTCCAATTTTCATTAAATTTATTAGCTAAAATAGGTTTTTTGTAGTTAAATGTTTACATTTACCACAATTTCCCCAACAAATATTGAATAGAAATCTAAATTTCAACCTGTTTGGTGGGTGGGGAGCTGGTGCACTATTGTACCGATTATGGGCCGTATCGACGCAAAATGACGGAAAATACACGAATTACTCCAATATTGATTTTAAATGTTGCATATTTTTTCTTAATTGTCGTTTCTCTGAGACTTATTGATTCGGACGAGGTTTAAAAACTGTAAATTCATTAATAAATGATTATTTTTAAAAGAAAATAAATTGTGAAAAAAATTCAAATGTACATATTTATAATCATTGATTTTTCAGTGCTATATCATTTTTAATTTTAATATCAAAATTTATGATTCGGGTTCACATGGCAGTAAGGAGATGGAATTTGTTATTTACATTTGAAATTATCAGATTTTTATCTTCTTGATGTTTCCTTTTCAATTATTGGACATTATTTCCCCGTTAACTTTTCATAAAACATTTTATGAAATTTTAATGATTTTTATCCTTTGAAACTTTCATCGATATTTTTGATTCCCAATCAAAATCATTTCTTAATTTATTCTATCAGATGTCAAGCCTACGGTTATAATAGCATTTATGATGGGAGTTGTAAGCATTTATGCTCTATCCTGGTTAAATGTGGCGTACTGGGTCACTTGAATCACCATAATCATCTGATTGGACATGAGTCAGACTACAAAATGATGCGCCATACTCCTTGTTATGTCTCATGGTGTTTGTTTAATAACGTATCAAATTTTTGTTAGAACATTCATATAAATAAGCACGAGTCGGCCTTTCATTTCAGTCAAACCATTTTACGGTTTATAGATCTTAATAAATTTCACGAGTTCCAAGTTAATTATCTTGACTGGAAAATCTGTATACGATTGGGTTAACTTTAAATTGTCTAACACAACAAACCAATTCCAGCATTTCTTTAATCTATTTTACCGTGAAATCCAATTACCTAACACTATAAAGCACTTCTACAAATCTAACTGAAAATTGAAAAAAAAAATCTTATAATACTAACCTATTTGTATGATAATTTATGAATGGATTTATTTATCAATTTTATAATTGAGTGATTGATTGCTTTAGAAAATAAATAGATAGATTAAACATTAAGGAAATTAGTATACAGATTTTCTTTAATAGTCCATTAGTTAAAAAATTAAAGTTATTATTGCTTTATTAGATATTTTAAAAGTTTTAAAACGATAGGGTCCTCCTGGTACCGGGAAAACTTTATTAGCCAAAGCCACTGCCGGAGAGGCTAATGTTCCGTTTCTATCGATTTCGGGTAGTGAATTTCTTGAACTGTTTGTCGGTGTTGGCCCAAGTCGAGTTCGTGATATGTTTAGCCAGGCTCGAGCACACGCTCCTTGCATTTTATTTGTCGATGAAATCGATGCCATCGGGCGCAAAAGGAGCGGCAAATCGTTCGGTGGTCACAGTGAGCAAGAAAGCACTCTGAATCAGTTACTTGTCGAAATGGATGGTATGGTTAAATTGATTTTATTATCGTTTTAAAAAAATGCTTTTATGATGATCAACTTCTTTAATTTATACTGATACAATTTTATGTTGTGATTAGTAATGTAAATCTCTAATCTTCTCTCTGATAAGTTCAAATAATGCAGATGTTCATTTATATTTGTGTGTTTTCTTCAAATTTAATGAAATCAATATTTTAGGATTCAAAACCTGTGAAAACGTTGTAGTGCTCGCCGCAACGAATCGAATCGATATTCTCGATCCTGCACTTCTCAGACCCGGGAGATTTGATCGACAAGTATATGTCTCATTACCAAATATCAAAGGACGGGCTTCTCTTTTTAAAGTAATTCTTTATTTTGGTATATCGATTTTTTCTAGTTAGTGCAAGTTCTAATTTCAAATTCCACTTCAAATATTAATTTTATTAACATTTTATAATTAATAAATATTAAGTTGGTGGGAAAGTTCTGTCGTAATTTCATTCAAACATTTGGAACAGTTTTAATAGGATTTATTTACATTTTAATCCATTCTTATCAACCACTCGTGCTATTTTTCAGACCGCTTTTTGATTCTCATCCTTGGATCCAAATTATTCAGCAAATATCAAATTCTCACATGATCCGATAACTTTATTTTAGTCAATACTCTGCTTCAAAATATTTGATTTGCTCGTCACCAATCGAATGGTGGTTGCTGAGTTCCTTAGGAATTGCTCTAGTGATTAGATGTGGGTTACTACCTAACACGGACAGTCAAAATGTCATTATCCACCTTGAAATCTCCAAATCATCTCTGGCAGGTCCAAACATTTACAACTTCCCATCACGTGACATCCAGGTTTTTACAAGCAACCAATGCGTTGTGTCCATTCTGCAACTCGTACCAAATAATGCACTTTATCCCTAACCATGTTATTCATTCTGTAATTCGCAACTAACTGATGAATGATGTAATGCTGCTTATCGAGACCTGATAGTTATCTGTAGATAGTAATATATACGCAGAACGTTTCCGCCAACTTAATATATTAAAAATCTAAAATTAACAATCAGTCTAATCGATAAATTTCCACTTGAACTTCACTCAAAGTTGTGTAGTATCGAATATTTCTAATCTCAGTCAATCGGATTTGTCTATTCGTCCCAAAATACAGTTTAATGATGAATAATTTCAGACATCCGGATTTGCATAATGATTGCGAGTTTTATTTTGTCTTTTTTTTATGTTCAATGACGAATAAAATTATCGAACATAATGTAACTAGCTCATAACGCAAAGTTCCATATCTATAAATCACAAGCTCCCCCACCAAATCAATCGGCATCTATTGTCACAGGAAAATCATTTCACCTTATTGTTTTAAACTTCAAACTTGATTCGAAGAAGCCTTCTTTCAAAACCAAAACACCATGTTGTATGTTCCAAGCAGAATATCAAGCCATACTAATCTGTCTCTAACGCTCTGAGGTTCGAAATGAGTTTTACGATGAATTATACACTGTCTGTTGCCGATCCGAAAAATCAAATCAGAAAGGGAACTGTGTTGGAATAACTATAAATAAATCATGTAAAGAACATTTGTTTCGGCTTTTCAATTTGTTCCTATCATTTTCAATAGTATATCCGAAAGTAAGAAAATAATGACGAATAAGAAATCAATAGAATTTACTAAACAGAGTAGAAATATAATTAAGGTAAAACAAAAACTAAAACACGCAATGAGGCCGCCCGCAAATGACGTCACGCGCCTAGGGAGAGGGGTCATACATTTGTTGCAAGGCGAAGGGTGTTTAAAAACTGTGACGTAACACCTAAAATTTGATTCTAATCTCAGCTTTCCAGGGCGTTCTTTTCAATACGTGTTTTCTCATACGATATTTAGTGCAGCATTATACTAAAATGCCAATAAAGTGATTTAAAACATGTTCATTTTCAAATATGAAATACGGTTTTAAGGGGGCAAAGAATTGTGACGACCTTTGACAAGGGGAGGAAAGGGGTAAAAAATCGCGTGACGTCATTTATGAAAAGCCCCATACACTGAACGCTATGTAATAATAAATAGACGTTGAGATAATAATTATTACAGGCAATTTTAATTATAAAAATATTCAATTTAAAGGCATTTATTAAAATTAAAAATTTTTAAAATACTAAAAAAATTATTTTTAAATGAATTTTAAAAAAGCTTTAGATTCTGAATTTAAATAGAAGTAGATATTAATACTTGGTAAAATAAAACCTAATTGACTTTAAGTTCATTATGAATAGTAAATTTTATTTGTTTTTATTAAAAATTCAGGACGGGAGTCGTGGAAATTTTTTTAACGAAATTTATGACTTTTTAATTGCGTAATAATTAATGTGTAAAGCGTATGAATATTAAACGTGTATGTGTCGTGAGTCGCGCTGAGACATTGAGTCACCAAAATCCAATGCAGAACAGTCAATGCAAAAACGGTTTCTTTTTTATGTCGAAATGTGAGATATCTGATACATGTTTCATCTGCATACATTGTTTGCTCGATAAAATTCACGCTATTTTTGCAGTCAGTGTTTTGCATCAATCGCATCTGTGTGTGATTGTGTGATATATAAAATTTTTATTAAGTTTTGGAGTTTTGTTTTTTTGCGACTCCACAGCCCTAAAAATCCGATCAATTTTAATTTACCATATTAATTTTAAATTTAGAAAATATTTAAAAATCGATATTTAAATAAAAAATAATAAATTTTACATTTTTGAAATATAAAATCATATTCATGAAATTCATAATAAATTTTATTTAATTTTATTATGTTATTAAAATTTAATCTAATTAAAAATTAAGTATTTTAACTTTATTGAAATTATTAAATATTAAGGAGTATCCATTAAGGTCGTCCGTCCCCTAAGAAGGGGAGGGGTATCCACAAATGGGACACTAGGAAGGGTTGGGGTTTCAAGTGCTTAGGACATCGTTTAAATAATATACATAATGGATTAATGATTTCTTTAAAAATTTTCTATTATCGTCTTTATATACTACATATTGTAAGTAAGTCATGTCCCCTATTTTTCCCATTTGATCATTATAATTGTCCATGTTTGTTTTTTCTTTATTTTTTAACCAATATTGTGCATTACTACATATAATATTGAAATTAAATTTAGCCCATATGCTTATAAATTATTTAAATTTCTTCTGAAAATAAAGGATATCTATTTTTGGAGAGGGTCGTGAAAAGGGACAAGGGGTGGGATATCGAGAATTGCTTATTTTGGTGGGACGTCTTAATGGATGATCACTTAACTTAAACATTTAGAAATATTAAAAAAAACTAAACCTAATGAAAAATACATTTGTCATTGCTGATATTTCTGAATTTTTATTCTCTTTTTTAACTTCACTTTGTATGATTGTATTAGCCACACAGATCTTACTGACAAAGTTCACATTTATTACTGTCTGTGAATCTCGGGTATAAAAATTATATATTATACAAACCGATGACAATTAAATATATTAAAATCGACCGATAAATATTGCTATTTTAAATCAATATTTTCAATATTGTTAAATTGATTACATAACTTTAATACTAAAATAAATTTATTTAATTTTATATATTTTTAATGAAGTTATGCGCGGAACAGTAGATATTAAATATTCAAATAAAAAATCATTGTTTTATATTTTTTTTAACATTTAAAATTTAGTTTTTTGTATTATTATTTTTAATAAATAAATGTAAGCTAAAAACTAAATTACATAATATCATGTAACTGGTCAGTGACATTATTAAAAAAATTGGAGGGCTTTAGGTTAGGCACCACTGATTTGCTGCTTTCACATACTTTGACATTTCGTTAATCTCTTTCATTAATATAATTTGAAGTTTCATTTTTTTTATGTAATTTTGACGAAAATTCAAATTTATCGCTTGTCATCATATATTCCAGTAAAGTTAATATTAAATATATAAACCCCAATATTAGATAGGTTTATAATTTCCCTGATCAGGGATATGTGGAGCGTCGAGTAAAAAATGTTAATTTATTTAAAAAATACTGATTATTAGAATTCTTTTTGTTTAAATATATTAATTTTTATGAAATATTTTATTTTCATGCTTTTTTTAACTTTATTGAAAACTATTTCAAAAAAATATATTTAAAAAATCACTTCATTTAAACAAAATTTTTAAAAATTATCCCCACAAAAAAATATTTAAACCCAAATATGTGATCAAAAATTTTTCTTTTGTATTTAAAATGTTTTTATACCCATCTAGTTTTTTGGAAATATATCGACCCAACCTGATTATTTTTAAATTAGTTTATTTTACTAGGATCAAAATTAGTATTGTCAATTAAATTTTAAAGTGTTACAGTGATACTGAATGATATCCGAGATCGTAAAGCATTAATCAACACTGTTTAGGTTCATTTGGCACCCATTAAAACAAATGTCGATAAAAATGAAACCTCCAGAAAATTAGCGGCCAGAACACCTGGATTTTCAGGGGCAGACGTTGCCAATGTTTGTAATGAAGCTGCTTTGATTGCGGCAAGAGAGAATGCAGAAGGTGTGACATTTAAACATTTCGATGCAGCAATCGAAAGAGTTATTGCCGGTTTGGAGCAAAAAACCCAAGTATTTCCCAATATAAATCCTGTAAAATCGTTACCTCTATAGGTTCTCCAACCAGATGAAAAAAAAATCGTAGCTTATCACGAAGCAGGCCACGCAGTTGCTGGTTGGTTTCTGCGTCACTGTGATCCGCTTCTAAAGGTTTCTATCATCCCCCGGGGGAAATCCCTGGGATACGCACAATACATGCCGAGGGATGTCTATTTAATGACTCAAGACCAGATGCTAGACAGCATGGGCATGACTCTTGCAGGCAGAGCAAGTGAGCAAATATTTTTCGAAAAATTTGGTTCCGGTGCTCAAGATGATTTGCAGAAAGTTACGAAAAATGCATATTCTCAAGTAAATCTTTTCGTGTATATTGCGATTATCCAATCAATTGGCAATTAGATAGTGCAATTGGGGTTCAGTGAAAAAGTCGGACATTTGAGTTTTGATTTACCTCAATCAAGGGATTATCCAATGTCGAAACCGTATTCAGAACAAACTGCTCAGTTAATCGACGAAGAGGCTCGTCTAATGGTTAAACAATCGTATGAACGAATCCTAGAATTGTTGAAATCGAAGAAAGATTTGGTGGAGAAAGTATTTTTATCCGTTCGTATTTCCACGGGATATGATTCATTTTCACAGGTGGCATTGAGGCTATTGGATAAAGAACAAATAGAGAAATCGGATCTTCTCGAATTGCTTGGGCCGAGACCGTTTGCTGAGAAAACCACTTACGAAGACTTCGTTGAAGGAACAGGTATTATTTCCGATAATATATTGCTATGCTGCACACAAACTGTTGCATTTTTTAAATTTCTAATCAATCATTTTGACATGAATTAAATTTTAAGTATTACAAGAAAATTACAAACATGCAGGTCTATCAGGGTGAAAAATATAGTAATTATAATAATACTAATAATAATAGTTATGATAAAAATTATAATAATTAATAATAATTCTGATAACTAAATAATATTAATATATATTATTAATATTAAAATAATATTAATAATATAATAATTATTATTATTTTAATAAAAAAAATAATTATTGATAATAATAATAATAAAATAATAATAATACTAATTAATAATAAAATAATATTAATAATAATAAAATAATAATTATTATTATAATTTAAATAATAATAATATAATAATAATTCTGATAACTAAATAATATTAATATTTATTTTTAATAATAAAGTAATAATAATAATAATTATTATTATTAATAACAATAAAATAATAATAATTAATAATAATAATAATAAAATATTAATATTTATTATTAATAATAAAATTATAATTATTATTATAATTTAAATACTAATAATATAATAATAATTCTGATAACTAAATAATATTAATATATATTATTAATATTTTAATAAAAAAATAATTATTGATAATAATAATAATAAAATAATAATAATACTAATTAATAATAAAATAATATTAATAATAATAAAATAATAATTATTATTATAATTTAAATAATAATAATATAATAATAATTCTGATAACTAAATAATATTAATATTTATTTTTAATAATAAAGTAATAATAATAATAATTATTATTATTAATAACAATAAAATAATAATAATTAATAATAATAATAATAAAATATTAATATTTATTATTAATAATAAAATTATAATTATTATTATAATTTAAATACTAATAATATAATAATAATTCTGATAACTAAATAATATTAATATTTATTTTTAATAATAAAGTAATAATAATAATAATTATTATTATTAATAACAATAAAATAATAATAATTAATAATAATAATAATAAAATATTAATATTTATTATTAATAATAAAATAATATTAATAATATAATAATAATAATTCAGATAACTAAATATTTTTAATAATTATTATTATAATAAAAAATAATTATTAATAATAATTCTAATAACTAAATAATATTAATATATATTATTAATAATATAATAATTATTATTATTTTAATAAAAAAATAATAATTGATAATAATAATAAAATAATAATAATAATAATTAATAATAATAATTAATAATCGTTAATAATAATTCTGATAACTAAATATTTTTAATAATTATTATTATAAAAAAAAATAATTATTAATAATAATTCTAATAACTAAATAATATTAATATATATTATTAATAATAAAATTATAATTATTATTATAATTTAAATACTAATAATATAATAATAATTCTGATAACTAAATAATATTAATATTTTTTTTTAATAATAAAATAATAATAATTATTATAATAAAAAAATAATAATCATTCTAATAATTAAATATTTTTAATAATTATAATATAATAATAATAATAATAATAATAATAATAATAATAATAATAATAATAATAATAATAATAATAATAACTAAATAATATTAATAATTACAATAATAATAATTCCTATATCACACAAGTCTTGGATACATAGGCAAGCACTGCCAAACAACACGAAAAGAAAAAAGCATTCGCACAATGGAAAATATTTAAACACCAAAGAAAATTTGCTTAAGAAAAAACACTGTCTACTGCACTACGTGCATTGCATGCAAGGAAAGATACATTGAAAGTACACTCAGGAACCTACACCAAAGAATTAAAGTACACTTGGACTCTGCAGGAAAATTCTCATCGTCAAAGAGGCAATTCTTATCCAATTCTTATCCATCAATAAACACTCAAGAAGAAATCAGGGAAATCGCCAGTCTGATACTTTACTTAAATATTAAAACAATTTTAAACCAAAACAAAAAGGAAAAATGAAAATCAGAGTGGAATAGTATTTTGGTCTTGAAGTTATCGGTGAAGGATGTTTTTGGGCTTTTTTCGTTTTCAATAGAAAAGCTATTTTATACATCTTTCATAGACTTTAAAAACTCAGGAACAGTTTACTGATTTACTCTGAATTTTATATTAAAATTTCTTTACTTTATATTTTTATATTAAAATCTGTTGATAGAAAGAGATATCAAGAAGAATAAACAATTATAAAACAAGTTATTTGAAAAAATAATTAAAAAATGTTAAATTCGATATTTAAAAAATAGAAAATGTGTGAAATTTCATATTTTCATATGATAAAATTTTAAAAGAAAAAAAAATTTTAATTTAAATTTAACCAATTAAAAAATAAAAAAGTGAATTTAATGAAAATCGAAAACTTCAAGAAACTGACGAGGATTATTTTATAATCGAGACTTTTCAACAATATAATTATTATTTCACAGCAAAGGCTTAATTTGTTATTAACTTATCTGTTATATTAATATTAATAATAATCATAATAATAAAATATTAATACTAATAATAAAGTAATAAAAAATAATAATAATAAATAATAATAATAAAATAATATTAATAATAAAAAACAATAATAAGAAAAATAATAATAATAAATATAATAATAAAATAATATTAATAATAAATAATAATAATAATAATAATAATAAAATAATATTAATAATAAAAAATAATAATAATAAATAATAATAATAAAAAAATATTAATAATAAAAAACAATAATAAAAAATAATAATAATAATAAATAATAATAATAATAAAAATAATAAAATAATATTAATAATAAAAAATAATAATAATAAAAATAATAATAATAATAAAAATAATAATAATAAAATAATATTAATAATAAATAATAATAATAATAAAATAATATTAATAATGAAAAATAATAATAATAAAATAATATTAATATTAAGTATAATAATAATAAAATAATATTAATAATAAAAAATACTAATAATAATAATAATAAAATAATATTAATAATAAGTATAATAATAATAAAATAATATTAATAATAAAAAATACTAATAATAATAATAAAATAAAAGTATGTAAAATGGCTGATAACCGCAAAATTCACGACAAAACACGTCTGTAGCAAAGAAAAGCCAATATCAAGCCATTTTAGAGACAATTAAATTCTGCTTAAAAGATGGTACGCTAAAAACGGAATTTTGTCATTTATTCTTGGTGAAAACCCTGCAAAAGAAAAAATATAGTAGTATTCCATGTCAGCCCATTGTTGCAAGAATTTAAACCTCCAATAAACCGAATCGTCATTTTCTTTTTGACCCTTTAAATTTGACCAATAAAAAATTAATCTTATATATTTGGACCCTAAAATTGATTTTTTACCCTATGTAACCTCGATTCAACTGTTTCAACCTTTTAATGAAATGTTGAGGGATTAATGCAAATCTGACATGCTACACTATACATTGCAGTAAATTTTATTCCGCAAAACTCATTTGAAATTTGCTGAATTGAACGTTCTTGCAGTATTTAACTAAACTTTACCTGATCAATTTGCTTTTCCATTTATATAACCTTTTCATTTAAGTAAATATTTATTTTCATGACAATTTTATCCTTATTTGAGAATCCCCTAAACATATATTTTTTACTAATTTTTATGTCATATTCCAAAATAGAATTGCAACGATAAAATATTCTATCTATTCCAAGTACATTTGAAACCATTGAGATAACATGTCAGAATCATAGCGACACTGGAAATTAATTGTTTCTAAATTTCATTTCTTAATCACAATTATTAATTGGTTTTTTGAGTGCAAAAAATATTTTTCAAGATTTAAAGAAAAATTCCAAAAAATTAATGTTAGAAATAAAACTACAGAGAAACCAAAAATAAAATAAAGAAATCTATATTTATTATATTTACCACATATATGTTACTTATAAATTGTAACAAACACAAAATTGAAATTTTCTGTTAAAGGCTGGCTTTTCGAATTATTGATTCCTAATTGCAACTAATGTCTGGTTTATCCCGTCTATTTTCATGTTTATTTATAAATGAGCGATATCTTTTTAATTTTAGTTATAATTCCTTTTAAATATGTTAACTGAAATAGTAGGACTGTTTATTTCGATTCGACATCTACAGAAACATTCTTTATCATACAATTAAATTTTGAAAATTTTATAGGATCATTTGAGGAAGAAACACAATTACCAGAAGGGCTTAAAGATTGGAATAAAGAAGTTCCCAAACCTGAATTATGATTATTGTGTTTCAAATAAATTTTAAGTTTTAGTTTTACCTTACATATTTTATTACAAAATGAGTTTTGTATTTGGATAAATCGATCAATATAAGGAAATAAATTTCGCTATATTTTTATAGAGTTTTAATTGGACAGTTTATTTTTATATATTCTGTGTTTGTAAAATTATGTTTATTTTTTTTGATGGATAAATTAAATGAAATTTTATGTAACAAATGCGATAGTTCAATAGATCTCCATGACAAAGTACTAAAATTTGGTTTGTTTTGTTTTAATTTATTCATTCTAGCATGCATCATTTGAAGGTTTAATTTGGCACAATAATTGCTTTGTGTGTTCAATATGTTTTGAACATATGGAGAACATATTGTTTACTTTAGAAAATAACGAAATAATTTGTTTTAAATGTTATGATGAAAAATTTGGAGTGGTTTGCAGTACATGCCAGGATATAATTAAACTGGGAGATGAAAAGTTCAAGCTTGGAGATTTAGTTTGGCACAGAAAGTGCTTTCAATGCCAAAATTGTCGGGATGTTTTAAGCCCAAATTCGTTTTGGCTACATGATAAGTTGAGTTACTGTAAAAATTGTTATGGTGAACTATTTACTGAAAATTGTGAAAAATGTCAACAGGTATGTGTTTATTTAGTGTTATTTTTTTGAAGGAGTTTCTAGAAAATTTGGAAAAATTATATCAAATTTAGAGATACTAGATTCCATTCGGAATGCTTTGTATGCAATGTTTGTGAAATAAGATTATCAGAAACAAGATTTCTATACAAAGATGAATTAGTTTACTGTGATAGTTGTTACAGCGAGAAATTTTGTAAAGTTTGTGTCAGGTGCAATGATTATATTACAGGTATACCTAAAATGATTTATTATTAGATATAATAAATTTTTAAATTACAATTTAAAAATTTTTGAATGGACTTTAAAATAATATTAATACAATGACATTTCTTAAATTTCAAAAAATTTGTTAATTTATTGGTTTTGGTCGTGATCAAATCCGAAATGCTTTATTAATAGAGTAATTTATACATATTTATAAAATATAACAAAAGTTATTTGACCTGAAGATTTCTCGCCCAAAGTATCGTAGGAAATTGCATATTAATTGTCAATATTAGTGAAATCATTCAATCAAGAATGGCATAGGTATCAAAGGATGTCTATTTATATAAGTTTGCTTCTTTAACGAATATAAATTTTAGTCGAAAATATCTAGATTATTGACTTAAAAATAATATTTAAATATATATATCTCAAAAGAAAGGAAATTCAAGGACAAAAAATTAAAACAACGCATTGAAATTTATGTATTTTAATACTATTTATTTATTTATTCGAGTGCTTTTGGATATTCAATACTTTTTGCTTTTTCATGCGTTTTCATACGAATAAATCGCAAAGTTTTCCCATGCGTGAAGTGGCCACATACGGTTGTCCATGTGAGAAAAACGAATACTCAAAATATATTCCACACACTTGCAGCAATTGTTCTTGTACTTTGTTAATGGTAATTGCAAAACGGAGTCCCACCGGAAAATGTAAACTTTTAAATTCAAATTGCATATCTGTTGGGACCATTGGAATTCATCGTAACAGGAAATCTTACCTCTTGTATTTGCCTTTCAAAATTGTGGCTTTGATGACATTTTTCATAATTATTTTTACTTGAAGTCTCGTACAGTTACTAAGTTGTGGTGGGTTGCTATTTCAGAGAAGAATTATAAGCATTCCAATTTTCAATATTAAAATATGTGGTGGAATACCTGACAAATCTAGTGAATTCAAGAATTCCGTTGGGTATTTGATAACTTCGTCTTGATTCATCATGGTGTTGATGGACTTATATGTTGTCTCTTTACCTGGTATTCCACTTTGAATTTTGAAATTGATGGCATTCACATCAATGTTGTTAGCGGCTAAAATTGCACGTACACTGAGCTACTGATGATTTTTGTAATTTCGCGTGATATTTGGGAAATTTTGTTGAATCAATTCGTCTTTAGTTGATGTCATCTTACAAAGGTTTGCTGGAAATGTGATACATTGTGTAGATCTGTCTATTGCCATCTTACAATTCCCAGTATCCAGTAATTGTTTCACGAAACGTTTAGTCAATTATATTATTACACACTACACAATTTTAAAATTTTTCAATTTAATAAAATAATGATTAAAATAAATATTTTTAATTTTTAACATGTAAATAAATGCTCATAAATGAATAAATATTTAATGGTAATATTCACTAAATACCCATTTTTAAATTATTTTTATGCCTATCCAAATAAAAATTTTTTCACCTACCTAAATTTTAAAGCTTTATTTATCAAATGACAAACAAATGTTCATTTTTTCAAAGTATCAATAATTCAATAAATAAAAAACAATGTCGAATTGATAACATTTAATCGATAAATTTTTTCAAATCTATTTTTTATTCGCTTTGTTCTAGGCCTTCCTTTTGATCTTCTTTCCGTAGGCGTCATTAATGCTGATCTAACCAAATTTTTTGACTAAAGAGGGTTTATTCTTGTATTGTAGCAATCTTTATATACACATAAAGTGAAATAGTTTAATACACAGTTGATTAATTTGGCATTTACTTCAAAAATGGATATAGGAAAATCCCACATGTGAAAATTGTTTACAACTACAGATACTATTCCCTAAATTCACAGCATATTCACCCTGAATAAGAAACATACGCTACTCGATATAACACATGAAAGCTTGTTACAATATTTAATTTTGGTACAAGGTGAATAAAATCTTTAATTTTGGTAAAAAGTGAATAAAATTTTTTATTTGGGTAGAAAATGAATAAAAAATTTTAAAACTGGTTAAAGGTGTAATGTTTGCCCCATATTTAATTTTCAAAATTTAGTATATATTACACACTACATAATTTAAAAATTTTTCAATTTAATAAAATAAAAATAAATATTCAAATTTAAATAAATAAGCTTACTGCATTTCTTGTCAGTAGTATGTAACATAATAATATTTTTTATCTGTAACGGCTCTAGGGGCGATGTTTAAAAAATAATTATACGCAATAGTGTACTCAGTGTCTTCTTAAAGCTTATTGGTGATCGAATGAACAGTGTAGTAATACATACATTAAAAACAAACAAACATACATTGTATTTTCTATATATAGATGTATATTTATAATTTGTTGAAAATTTAATTAAGTATGAATTAAAGCCATTGGAGTGTGAAAAATCAGCATTTAAATTTCATAACTTTTCACGAATCTAATTATGATTTCGGACGAATTTTTTATTTCTGTAATCACACTTTTCTTTACTTTATCTGAGCTTTGATTCATTTTTTGTTTAGAAAATTTAATTTGTTTATTTATCTTTGTAATAGTTTATAATAGAGTATATGATTTTAGCTTTATGTAAAAACACAGAAAATCGCAATTTTTTTTATTATTTGGAAGAAGTTTCTTTGATCAAACTTTCATATAAAATTATTTTATTCATAAAAATTAAATAAACGTTTTAAAATCAAAATTCTTTATTTTGTTATCTTTAATCACTGGAGTGGTCAGAGAAATGACAATGTATTTAAATATAATTAGTAAATAATAAGTTTTAAGTTTTAAATTGAGAATTAATAACTATGAATTTAAGATTTCATTTCATGTAAGAAATGATTATAATTTGCTGACCTTGATTTTTGATGAATCGTATATTGAAATAACATTATTTAACCTTTGAACAGGCGCGCATTTTATTTTAACACTAGCGAGCACGCGCAGTAAACTTTACGTCATACAGTTTGCAACAAATATTCACTATTTTATGATAACATAGAGTTTAGTAATTATTAATAATTAAAAAAATGTATTTGAGCTTAACCTTTGAGGGGGCGAGTATTTTATTAATATGTTTGCCGTAAACTTTATGGCTGCGCGCACCGCTCGAAGGGTAATTATTGTTCATAAAAAATAACAGCTGTGAAGTTATGTATGTTATTAATGTAGGTAATACAGTATAATATGATAAAAAATTAAATGACAATGTGTTAAGTTTGTAGTTATTTGATCACTAAGATAATCAATTATATTATACTTATAGGTCAAATATGTGTAATATAATTGAAAAGTTAAAGAAGGAAAATGAATCTTCTTATTAAAACCATTTTGAATGACCAATTACAGAAAATAAGCATGGCTGTTTAAAAATATTTTGTAAACGTGAACACGTTTTTGAAATTCAATTTTACAATATTTATATAATATGTAACCAACATAAATTGTTTAATATTACATTATTCTTATATCCCTACCAGATTCATCTGAATGTTCTATAACTCCTTCTGATATCACCCACACCCGACTAAAATTTTTGTATTGGATAATGGTTTAATGATATGCTCGACGTTCCATCTTTCTGTGCATTTTTGATTCAAATTCGGTTTTATCCACACTGGGTCACCAGCAGAATATCTTGCTTCGATTATTATCTCTTTTTATGGCAGATTGGCAAATTCAGCCTTGATTTATATTTACATATGGCTCTAGATGGACAAATATTATTGCTGTTTGGTGTATTGTTGACCAGTACACAGATTCTGTGATTGTTCCCGAAGACCTTACTGCTAGTGGTTTTATTGTCCGTTGACTGTGTTCAATGATCCCGTTTCCCCTGGTGGTTCACTGTTCTAAATACCAACTCAGCATTTCATTTATCTGCTAACTCTTGAAATGTTCTAGATCTAAAAGACAAATAATTATCTAATAATATTTCACTTGGAGCTCCTCTTTCTTATATCACTTCATTTAAGGCGATACATGTTTCTTCTACATTTTCATTCTTAATTTTCTTCCATATTTGCATATCTCGATGGCCTACAATTAATAATTTCCAAATATTTATCTTTTGCAAATCTAGTTATGTCAATTGCTAAACAGTACAAATTTTGATCACAGCTTAGTCCACCTTTCCCCAGGTTACTGGTGCTGGGTCAATTGATAATCATTGATTACAACTTGCAATTATTTCCAAGATTTCATTATCCAGATTTAGTAGCTCCGCTTCCAATGCTAAGAATCCCATACAATTTTTCCCTATATGATAGTTCTTGTGAATCTCTAATAACACATCTTTCGAACTTTTTTGATTGCTTAAAGGTGTTGTCGTTTGATAATATGCTGTTAACCCAGCACTCAACTGATTTACTATCGGATTTAATTTTCATGTACTTTAAATTCCATTTAGTACATAAATTAATACCCTTCACAATCACTTCCAATTACACAAGATTAATGTCTTGAATCAACAGGTTTCCGCAACCGACACGCATCTTCAACCATTGAACCTTTTATTTCTAATACAATTCCAAAGGTGATTAAACTTGCATCGGACCAAATTACGTCTGTCGGTTTGCTGGGAACACTCCAAATACCTAACGATGGATCTTTTTCATCAAATTTTTCTATTAACCATTTTACTTTTTCAACAAAATGCTTTTCTTCTGAATCATCATAATTTTTACTAGATAACCTCTTGATATATGAGCAAGCTGGTAGCAACCACCCAGACTCCGGATAAATTCCAACTAACTTTAGATTCATCTACAAATATATTGTCTATTCTATTGTGCTATTCTTGATTAATTCATTGATGTTCAATACTTTATTCACAATCTGTCATTATCGTTGGCTAGATATTTAATCCAAATGCCATTCTCGTAAGCGTATATCTCTTTCCATCAACCATACAAGATTGATATCGCCACATGCTTTTATCCACATGTATTTGCATAATACGATTGCTTTAATAGGATTCCATTTGGGATAGCAGCAGGTCCGGCAACCTTTCAAAAATTAAGGAACATGGTATTAAGTGAACTTAATTGGCAAATAGCGGTAGTGTATTTGGATGATATTCTGATATTTTCAAAAGAATTAAAGGAGCACTACAAAAATATTGAAATCATTTTTAAGAAAATAGAACAAGAAGGATTAAAGATCAGTTCATCTAAATGCCAATTTTTGAAAGATGAAGTGAAAATTTTGGGACATATAATAAGCGGATGAAGAAGACGGATAAAGAAAAATTAAAGCAGTAAAGGAATTCGAAAGACCCACGTGTGCTAAGTAATTGAGGAGTTTCCTAGGACAAACCAATTACTATAGGAAGTTTATAAAAGATTATATAGAAGATTCAAAACATCTAGAACAATTGTGTGAAAGCAAAGAAAAAAAATTAATTTGGACAGATAAATGTGAAAATTCATTTACAAAATTAGTTAATACGCCAATATTAAAGTTTCCAGATTTTTCAATAACATTCATATTGGATACAGATGCTAGTTTCGATTGCATTGGTGCAGTTTTATCACAGATAGATAACTCTGGAAAGGAAAGTGTTATTGCATATGGATCACACGCCATGTCAAATCATGAATTAGGCTATTGCATAACAAGAAAAGAACTGTTAGCAATCTATTATTTTACAAACCATTTTAAACACTATCTTTATAGGAAAAGATTTATACTACGTAAGGACCATAAAGCGATAACATATATGATAAAGACAAAGAAAGCTACCACCCAAAAATTCCAGACATGGATCAACTATTTGAGCAGTTTGGAAATAGAATTTCAATTCAGGAAAGGAACAGAACATTGTAATGCAGATGCTTTTTTTCGAGAAGTGAATGTATGACGTGTGTTCAATGCCAAACCATCCACGCTAATCCAAAAATAGGAAAGCTTAAAACGAAACCTTTGGCAATAATGACAGAAAATCCGGAACAACAATGGCAAATGAATTCAGAAGAAATTAAAGAAATAATAAAACATGTTTTACAAAAGAAAGGCAGTAAATTCAGAATAAATGAGGAAATGTAATGACAGAAAAACGATAGAATATGGATTTCGGATGGAAAAAGAATTGAATTCATTCATAAATATCATAAAAAATATCATGCTGAACCAATGAAAATTGAGAAATACATGTTGAATAACTTTGCAATGAGAGACATGAAACGAATGATTCAAAAAGTAGTACAAACGTGTGAAAATTGTCAAAGGTGGAAAGTTACAACTACACGAACTAAAGAAAAGGCGTTGGAAATGCCCGAAGCAGATTTATTCGAATCAATATTTGTGGCCCATTAAAGCAAACTCAGTATGGAATAAAATTTATAATTGGTATAATCGATAGTTGTAGCAAGTATGTTGCAGTTCAAGCCGTAAAATCGCATGACGAGAAAACCGTTATTACAACTGTAAGAGATAATTGGATTTTAAAATATGGAGTACCTAGATTTTTACATCATGACAAGGGTAAGATATTTGAGAGTAAATCTATGGATAATTTAATGAAAGAGCAAATATCAAAATAATATTTTCAAGCCCGTATCATCATTCGGCAAATGGTCTAATCGAAAAAAAATTCAGAACTATCAGGGACGCTATCCATATTACCTTAAAAGATCGAGATCATAAGAGTTGGGTAGAGTTATTACCAGAAATCGAATTTATGTTGAATTCCACATTTTAGAAGACGATTAGACAAACGCCATGCGAAAGAGTGTTTGGGAAAAGAATTTACAAGGAATGGTCTACAAATATGTCAATTTAAAGAAAGGTTTTGATGGAATAACACAAAGAACATTGAAAATAGGAGACATGGTGTTAATGAAGAGAAATGATAACAATAAAGAAGATGACAGATATGCTGGGCCTGTGAAAATAATAAAACAAATACATTAGAGGAACTATGAAGTCGAACAAGAAAATGGAAGGAGATTTATACGAAATATAGAGTGTCTAAAGCCTTTTAAAAAGGGAGATGTGAGGATAATTAAATAGAATTAATTATCGTGTTAAAAATATGTAATGAATGTTAATAAAATTATAATGATAAATTTAAATAAGTTTAAAAGTTAGTGTATGGAATGATGAAATTGCTTGATTGTAAAATTAATATTTAGGAATGTTTGTTATTTAAATATTTATTGAATGTTTGTGTATTAATATTCCCTATTCAATTGTTAATTCATGCTTACTGAAATATCATCAGAAGAAATACTAAAACATTTATCATTAAAAACAACTTTAGATCGTTGTTTTAATATTGTTTTTTTTGAATAAAGTTTGGAATTTATTATAATTAAGTTTTTAATGGACGTATTAAATTTATGAAATGCTAATAATAACATTTAAGCATGTTATATAACATCATTCTGCTTTTTCATTTCATTTTTTTGGTTCAATTATTTTAATTGATTTAATAAATATGGCAAATTTTTTCCTATTTATTAAGCATATTGCTTTTTATATATTTTGTAATATTCAATTATACCATAATATAGAAATACTATTATTATCAATAAAAAAGAGAGAAATTTAACAACTGCGATAATAAATTAAAAATAACATTTTATATTTTCTATATATTCATTATTAAGTTAATTAAGATTTGTTAAATATGTACAATATAAAAAATACTTTTGACTGAATTAGATAAAATTTGTTAAGGATTTAGCTAAAATTTCGACTAACTCAACAATACTTACATTCTTTACTTTACGAATGTGTTTTTATTAGCTCTTATATTCATACTTTATTGCGTCTCATTTTATTCTCATAAGTTCTTAATAACTTTGAATTAGTATTTTTCATTTGATTTTAACAGAGCTTCGTTTTTTGAATCATATAAAGATATCTAAGATTTTAGAAAAAACTTTTTAGCAAAACTTACGAAAATTCAGTAATCTGAAACACGAAAGAAATAGTTCCAAAAGATTGAGTTGTTTGATAAAAGGTTGTGAACCTGACTTCACGAATAAATTTATTGTTTATTATATTTTATTGATTTAAATTTTAGGTATAGGGGGTGAAGAAGTTATAACCTCTAATAATGAAAATTGGCACAATAAATGCTTCTTTTGCAGTTCATGTGATCAGTCTCTTGTTGGCTTGAGTTTTGTGGGAAAAGGTAATCAAATCTTTTGCCCAGGATGCTCCAAATAGTTTGAGAAATGTGTTCCAAAGATTTATGTTATGTTATTCGAATTTAGTTTTCTTTCATTTTGATGTTTAAGTTATATTTACGATTTGATTTTATTTTTACGAAATTAAATACAATTAAAAATAATAAAAGATTTAGTGTTTAAATTTATATATAAATAGGCTAGTCATCCGGGACACTCACAGATTTTCAGCAATTGTCCTAGAATTATTAATTTGATCGAAATTATGAACCAAATTTTATGTTTTTCAGAAATAAGGATCCATAAAGTATTGCTACTGTACAATTATGTTTAAATTAGTAAGTCAGACCATCTTAGACCATTATTAATTCAAATAAAAGTTTTATTTACAATAAAATTCTAAAATTTTGCTTCTTTGAACAATATTTTGATGACATGGAAATTTAAGAACCATTTAATTGAATTAAAATTTTTGACTTTAAATGAGTTTCCACTTTTAACTCATTAACTTTTAGCTCTATCTGGAACATCAACAGATGTTGAGCATATATTCTCACTAATGAATTGGATTTGGGATGATCTGAAAAGTCGATTTGAAATCGGAATACTTAACGCTCTTCTTACTATTCAGTTCAACTATGATTTAGATTGTAACCAGTTCTACAGCTTTATCAAAAATTACATTGAGTTCCTTGATAAAGTTTATTCTTCAGTAAAGTATGAATAATAAAAAGTGTTGGGCCAGAACACAAATAGCCTTGAGAATTGTTTAAATGCATCAGTAATACAACATCAACTAAACACTCTAAAATTTGAGAGAATATAAATAATTATAAAATCAAAAAACATAAAAGTAAAATAAAATAAATACAAAATGCATCAAGAACCGCACGAAATTTACACAAAAAATAACATAATAGCAAGAAAATTTGAACGAAAAAAGACAAGTTATATAAAAGTAAACATTAATGAATTAAATGAGTAAAAATAAAATATTTTTGGCTGAACAAATTTAATTAAAAATGTTAAAAATAAATTACCAATTTAAATTAAGAAAATAATAAAAAAATTTAATTTTGATAACACAAATAATTTCAAGGTCAAATTTGTTTTATCGCAATAAAAATAACAAGCGAGGTTAAGGTCAGATTATAGGTATATATACTGATGTGTTTTGACAAATCATCAACTTAATTTTCAATCTTATTGTTCAAACTTATTTTTAGTTTAACTTATTTTCAGTAGTTTTATTTTGGTTAGTGTGCGTTGCAGCTAACTTTAAACATATGGATGACTTCACTATGAACACATTGATATCGATAAAATGATGCTGCGAATTAAAAATGTTTATTTATGAACAATGAATTATGCTAGTGCGAAGTGACAATGTATACTTAGGAACTCCCGACAATTATGTGAATAAACAAATTTATGCATTTGAAGCTTTTACCCAATTGGCATGGTAACATTTATCTATTCATTTCTCCGGCCCACAGTCAAAACAAACTGCAAGTAATTAAAATCTACACACCCCAATCGAGCTGTGTAAGTTCGGTTCATCCACCAATAGCTCGTGCCCGTGAAGGTTCTGGCGTGAGCAACGCTGGAACCCGAACGTCAATATATTCTGCTTATAGGGGAAATTGGAAGGTAAGGGGGTAGTCTTTTGGCAGCTCCTTCGTCATCCGTTTCCTGAAAAATCGACATAAAATTTCTTAACAACAATCGGCTCAAAATCACTAACACCAAGTAGTCCAGTGGGCACTCATTAAATATAATATGAACATAAATGGATCATAAGGATAAAGAAAGGGAAAGGGTAGCGGGGAAAATAGCGAAATCGTTGCCACAGTTAAAATGAATAGTCATCGGAAAAAGATTAATCCGAACGACTAAAATCATGAAAAGAAATATTTTTAATAATATATAAGAAATTAAAAAATTATTTTGAGTTGAGACTGAAAATATGGGCGGAACGCTGCGCAAAATTTCCGAAATAATTAAAACATTTATCATAAAACTATAAAATAAGGGCGGATCGCAGCTCAAATTTTCCGAATTAATTAAAATACTTATCGAAAATAGTAAAGTAAAGGTGTTCAATTGTTAGTATAATATTCTTATAAACTGTAGGATAAGGGCGGAACGTTGCTCAAATTTTCCGAATAAATGAAAATACTTTATCGAAAACGTAAGATAAGGATGAATTACGGCTAACTTTTTATATAAGTAAAATATTTTCATAAAGCTGAGGAATAAGGACGAATCCCTACACAAAATTTTTGATAATAATAATGATAATAGTAGGAATAATGATAATTATAATAACGATAATAATAATAATAATAATAATAATAATAATAATAATAATAATAATAATAATAATAATAATAATAATAATAATAATAATAATAATAATAATAATAATAATAATAATAATAATAATAATAATAATAAATATAATGGTAATGTAGTAATAAGAATAATAATAAATGTAATAGCGGTAACAATTAATACAGACGACACATATAATAGTAACGATGATAATACTAGTAACAATAACAAGGAACATAGTAGTTATAATAGGGATAAGGGTAAGAGAGATACTGTGTGAATATTTAATATAACAAAGGGTTTACAGGCCATAGAAAAATCATCAATACGGACAACGATAAGAAGGACTAAGCAAATGGACATAAAGATAAATGATATGAGAGTATAGATTAACATTTGAAGGAGATAGGAGAATAATTGAACCTAAAAAACGAAATCGAGCACAGGCCTTCTACCGGCAGCTCGTTGGACCCATGGATCGTTCGGTCAATTATAGCATTAGCAATAACGCTCACTTTTGCGGACGAACTACCCACTCGAACACAGTTCCAACGTTAATTAGCAACGGGTGCCGAGTGGTAAGCTAAAGATATTTGTATGGGGTTGTCTGGGTAACAACCGTATAGTTTCAAAATATCAACTCCCAGTAACCCACCAAAAGTAATATTATGAGTAAATATACTATTTTTGTTTTTGTCCCGAATTTTTTACAAATGTCCCGTATTTTCTAGGAAAACCACTGGCCAGCCTATTGTTGGGCCAATACAAGGTTTTGTTTAAATGAATCGGAAATAACACGCAAACACAGCAATGCAAATTGAAAATCAGACCTATCAACACTAAGTAAACAACCCTAAAATATAAGGAAAATGTAATTAAATATAAATTTTAAAACCATAAAATTAAATTAAAATAATAACAGAGATGCATCAAGATCCGCACGAAGTTAACATGAAAATTTGATCGAAAATAGACTTATTTATAAAGCCAGCATTTTACCAAATGAAACTGGTTAAAAATAAAATATTTTTGGTTAGAAATATTCAAATAAAAAATAACAAGAATAAATAGTCTATTGAATGTAAGAAAATGGAAAAATTAGAATTAGATATACAATTAAAATCAATGTCAAATTTTGTTTTAATGCATCAAAAAGAACACGCAAGGTTAAGGTCATAAAATAGGTATAAATACCGATTTATTTTTACAATATCTTAATCACTTAGTGAGCAATCATTTTTTCTAGCAAAAAACTAAATTGTTATTTGTCAGAAAAATCTGAGAACCGCTATTTGGTCGAAATCAGCGGTTTGAAACACTTTTGAGGAGCAACTATCGGTAATAATTTCTTCGTAGTACGAACTCAATCATTCTTCTAAGTAAGCACTACTTGAGCGTATTTTCGGGAAGTGAATTGTTTATTTTTTAATGAGATGTCATGTAGAAAATGTTATGGGACAAATTATAACTGGTGGGTTACAGGGTTTCGAATCTCGCTTATCGTTCTGGTTACCCTAGTAACGCCATACAAAATGATGTTGATCGCCACTTGGCACCCGTTGCTAAGCAACGTTGGTAATGTGTTCAAGTGGTGGATTGCCCGCAAAAATTGAGTACCATTGGCTAGTACTATAGTTGCTCGGACAACCCTCGGGTTCACGAGCTGTCGGTAGAAGACTTGTGCTCACTTAGCTCTGTCCCATGCGTAAAAGTGTTTATGTTTAAAGGTGGAAAGAAGGTCGTAAGCGTTCCAATTGACACCTATGTATCTTTATTATGAGAGATGATTTGACTAAAACACATTTATTGAGATTAACACATGTAGGGATTCGACGTGAGTTACAGAGATAGATTGGCTGCTCTGCGTCGGGCACGCTCTTTGCGTCCTGGCCGACGATTGTTGGTTGGAGTGGTGGGTTGTTCTACTGGCTTGGGGGTTGCCTGCGGCAGTTGGGTTGGGGCGAAGATGAGCGGATAAGTTACCGCCTCACCTTCCCGGCATACCGCTAGGGCGACTTCGAGTCCCCGAATCTGAGAGTGCAGGCTCTGGTTGAGCTGCCGCTCCTCTGTCCAGCCTTTCTGTGCTGCTGTCAGGCGGTGGTATAATGTCTTTACCTTCCCCGGCTCCTTCCAGGTTGCTTTAATTTGTTGGATCTCGCGGTTCAACTGAATAACTTGGGCCAGCAATTCCTCATTTGCTTGCCTGGCACGGTCCAATTCGGTCTGTAGGATCCTTAGAGAGGACATTACTGTAATTAAATGGATTATTACGATTTCAGTCTATGATTAGTCAAGTTGAGTAATCTTAGAGTTATATTAAACAAATCAAGAGTTAATTCCAGTTATATGAGAGAAAAGAAAACGCACAAATTTCTAACTATTATTAATCAATCACTACATTGTTATGTCAGTTGTCTGGGCCATACCGCTCTAGGCTTCGCTTGAGGGCTTCTACGGTGTATGGGCGCCTGGTGTCTCGAACTGGACGGTGTGGATAAGCGACTGCGATTCGCCCGGCAAGGATGTCCTCCATCACATTTGCAAGGTACATCCTTGCCTTGACTACCTGCAAATCCACCCGCTCCTGCACCCGCTCCCACTGGGTGAGGAGGTCCTGTGCGTTGGAAAATATTTCGGCGGCTGGGTACTGTTGTCTTTCGGGTTCGTGCGGGTTATTATTCGGAGCCCGTGCTTTCCAAGGGATAGTATAAGGCCACTATGACCGGGGTTCGACTATTGCGCCTGCGGCTCGTAGTATCTTTCTCGAGCGCCTTTTTTCGGTTGATTGTACCGTTGTCTGATTGAGTGACATGCTCTAAAACAATTGGGGATTAAATCATGAAAATTAATATTATGAGGAGGAATTTCTCTGTATCAGTCATGATGCGTTTATATATGCGGGTCCGAGGTTTGGCGTACTTATGGTTAGGTGCGATGTCGACTAACATTGAGGGTTCTTCTTGACTCGGTTTAATCGTGGGACTCTTAATGGGTATCAATCAAAAGGTAGAATGACTTGGTAACTTGACTTGACGTTTGGGGATGTCGCCATCGGCTCTGGGAGTCATGAAGGGCTAATTTGTTGA
Source organism: Schmidtea mediterranea (assembly GCA_022537955.1). NCBI lineage: Eukaryota > Metazoa > Platyhelminthes > Tricladida > Dugesiidae > Schmidtea > Schmidtea mediterranea. Next base: position 186,913,745 of record CM039680.1, read on the forward strand.
GAATTAGTTACGAAATTTAATTTATGCGAGGTCCTTATTTATCGGGTAAAATGGTATATTAAATTGATGAAGTTAATGAGTTTCATCACTTCTAATGTATGACGATGGCAAAATCGATTTTTGGTTTATCATTGTGCGTTTCATGTCGACGGTCGACCGGATATTCGGTAGTCTGGTCAATTTTGGAATTGATAATTTCGTCGTGGTAGATCATGTTTTGTTTATGTTACTTAAGTCGACTTAATTTTATTGACGTGTCTGGTTTAGTTAATTTAAACAGTTTCGGAATTTTTCAGTATCGATGCTCATTTGAATATTCTGATCGGTATACTTATGCGAAAAATATTTGTAATTCGCCGTAGCGCTCGGGAACTCCTTCGTAATACTATGCTACTCATGCAATTGGAATTTATTATCTTCCTCAGGTGAAGGTTTTTACTCATCGTTTCGTCGGGATATTTATGGTTATGCTATGGTTATTATCGAACTTTGATGTAGCGGTGAGTTTTTCAGTGTTCTGTTATTAATAAAACATTTTATAATTGGCTTTTCGTAATGTAAAAATGGATTTTGACTATTTTACTAATTGCTTAAATTTTATAGCGGTTTGGTTTACTGTTCATGTTACATTTAATTAATCTTGGGCTTTTATCTGATTTAAAGTTTTTATTAGGTTTTCGATATAGAGGTCATTGTCAAATTGAATTCATCACATCTATTTCGTCTCATTTGATAAAATAATCGGTACCCTCATGGTAGATTTGGTTTCTTTTCAACGGTATCAATTAGCTTTGCGATTTCGAACTTAGTCCCCGTAATGATGATTTTATTACCTGTCTGTGTTGGTATACTCGTACTTAATTTTCCCTGTGGAATTCTTTTCCTTCAATCAATGAGTTAATTTGATGCATCGTTTCACTTTTAACTCCTTACTCTCGATCTATGACTTATTTCGCTTCTGGTTAACGGGTTGCTGTGCCCTGAAGTCGGTGGGTACGTTAGATGGGTTGATGCATTCAATCTGGCAATCACCTCAATCTTATCAATGATCGGTTTTGGTTAACGCGGTATCTCTCTTGTTCTTGCTGGATGATTATTTAACCTTATCGAAACGCAGTATGATAATTTAATTAAGGAAACTATTATCATTATCCTAATACGATCACTTAGATCGAGATTTACCCTTATCCAATAACTATTTTAACCTTTTAGTCATGAAACTCTTTATTTGTTCATTACTTATCATCCATTGTTATTTTAGTTCTTTAATTAACGTCTTGTTGATTTAATGTTAGCAATCGGTTTTATCAAATCTCAGTTAAAACATGATTTTAGTACTTAATTTAGTTCAAACCAAAGTTTAGTCAATTTTATTCATTTGATTTACTTTAAAACGAAAAATCTTTGTCTAATTCATTACGACATGGTTTTAATTTATTGGTAATCATACACTTTATCTAATTTATTTAAAACAGGGTTTTATTTTATTGTTAATCATAAACCTTATCGAATTTATTTAACACAGGGTTTTATTTTATTGTTAATCATAAACTTTATCGAATTTATTTAAAACAGGGTTTTATTTTATTGTTAACCATAAACTTTATCGAATTTATTTAAAACAGGGTTTTATTTTATTGTTAATCATAAACTTTATCTAATTTATTTAAAATATGATTTTAATTTATTGTTAGTCGTAAACTTTATCGAATTTATTTAAAACAGGGTTTTATTTTATTGTTAACCATAAACTTTATCGAATTTATTTAAAACAGGGTTTTATTTTATTGTTAATCATAAACTTTATCTAATTTATTTAAAATATGATTTTAATTTATTGTTAGTCGTAAACTTTATCGAATTTATTTAACACAGGGTTTTATTTTATTGTTAATCATAAACTTTATCGAATTTATTTAAAACAGGGTTTTATTTTATAAACTTTATCTAGTTTACCTTACAGTATTAACACGAAAGTGGTTATATCAGCGATTTCAATTTACTTTATCCCCGTACCCTTTTCCCTTGATAGACCTTAGGCGCATTTTATGTTCACATTATATTTATTGAGTGCCCACTGGACTACTCGGTGTGGTGATTTTAAGCCGTATGTGATATGATTTTAGGTCGATTTTACAGAACCGAGAAACGAGGAAGCAGCCAGAGACTTCTTCCTTATTCCTCGATTCAGCTATAGGGATGAATATTGACGTTACGACCGCTGCGTTGCGCACGCTGAGTCTTCACGGGTACATATCATTGGCGGTTTTCCACGCACTTACATGCATCTGTACTATGTAGATTTTGCTTTCTTGTGTTATGTGTTGGCTGTGGGCCGGAAAAGTTTTGACATTTTTATTTATAAACAAATATATTGGCAAAACAAATTTGGTATATTAATAATATTTATTAAGTATAAAACAAAATAACAGGTTACCCTTCATTACCAATCCATAAAACCATAAGATATCATATCATAACATAATACAAATACCTCTCTCCCCACGTCGACGCCGAGCAGAGCTCTACTGAGATGCAATGGTCGCGACGTGGAAAGAGAGTTCCATCACAATTAATTCTCACCTAAAATAACAAATTGCAAATAGCTTCAGATTCGAAAAATAGTTTTCTAAAATAGTTGAGAATAGATTTTTAAAATCGACTTCAAGACTTGAAAATATGGTTTTTTTTTTGGTTAAGTTAAATGTGAAAATGGATCAGTATATATACCTAATTTTTTGGTGTGTAAAATTTGATGTAGTAAAACAAAATTCGACCTTGTTATTTTCTAGCAAATTCTATTATTTATTTTTATTATTTTTCGATTTATTTTTATAATTTTTTATTTTGAATTTTTATTGAATTATTGCTAATTCAATTTTTTCGATTTAAATTTCACTTTAATGAACTTTAATTGATTTTTCCAATTTCGCCGAATTTGTTGTGTTTTCTTGTTGTATTTGTGTAGGTATCGTGCGGATCTTGGTGCATTTTGTAAATATTTTAATTTATTTTTGTGTTTATTAATTTATATTTAATTCTTTTATTTCTCAGATTTTATAGGGTTTAATTGGTGTTTCCTGGTTTATTTAAATCTGCATGTTATGTTTGCATGTGTGTTTCTGATCCATTTAAACATTCTCAAGGCCGCTTGCGTTCTGGCCCAACATAACTTATGAATTATCTTAATTAATCTTTGTCGAAATATTTCGGCCCACAGCCACACAACCTACAAGTTATTAAATTATGACATAATTAGCGAGCTGTATAAGTGCGGCTCCTCTGCCAATAGCTTGTGCTCGTGAGGGTCCAGTTGTGCGTAACGACAGGCTCGAATGTTAAATCATTTGATTCTATAGGGGCAGAGAGGAAGATCGGGAACTGGTCTTTTGGCTGGTTCCCTTTCACCCATCTCCCGAAAATTCGACCTAAAATCTATATCACATATCGGCTAAACTTCTTACACTGAGTAGTCCAGTGGGCAATCTTATAATCTTACTATTAACACATATTCCTTAAGATCAAATTCGAGGGAAAGGGAAATGGAAACTCGAAATCGGTGAAAATAACTTAAATAAAACCTGTAAACTTATGAAAATGAGTATCATAATCTACTGACTAAGATCAAGTTATCTAAAATAAATATAAAAAGCTGCATATCAGATTATAATCTAGGTCAGAACGATAGTCAATCGTAATAAAATGCTCATTGTAACGCTATATTATTAATAATAATATCAAATTACGACATAGGTTGTAGCTAGAAATCAACTATAATCGACACTAATATATAATAACAGGCTAACGATACACATTATGTAAGATGATACCGACGAGTAATCTAGTAAAAATGATATTAATAGTAGGACCATAATATTAATTATGTAGACATAGTGTCCCAACAGTTAGCCGAAATAGTGACAATAAAACAACCGAGATAAAATGAATTACAATAACACCATCAGTAATAATAAATATCAAAGACGCATTAGTATTAACCAATACCGACAAATCGTTAATGATGGTAGAATCATAAGAACACTAACCCAAAATGGAAAGGAATAAATAACGATCACAATAAAAAATTTTTATAAATATATCAGAAGTGACAAAACAATAAAATCAGAAATCAACCGAAGTGCCAAATTCCACCAAATCTAATCTAAACCCTACCAAAAGATTGATTCCAACGAAAAATCTTTGGCCCATCTTGTCCAGTATTCTTCCACCACTAATGAACCCATATTGATCTCCCCAGACTTAAACTAATAAAACAACAAAATTAGTAAAGAATTAGAACAGGATTAGTCCTACCGACGCTGGTCACCTGACGTTGTTCCCACATAGATTTTTCTTAATTGTATCGACCACGATTGTCAGTCTTGTATTTGGTGTGATGTGTGGAAAGCCAAGAAACGGACAAAGTTATGACTACTGATCCATTTGACCAGATCTTCCCAGATGATGCTAGCACAACCAAGGTGGCGAAGGACCCATTGTCAGCAAAAATGATGAAGTTTGTGACCAACTTGGGCAAAGAATAAACCGATACGAGTTCGAGGTAGACCAGTTTCTTACTCAGGTGAGCCAGGTGATGGTGATAGTCAACGATAAGATTAGCCGGAGGAACAACGAATTCATCTTGATTGTGCAAAGTAGAAACCACAAAAAAATCCAAAAATGAGAATTATTAATAATAAATGCTCCAATATTAAAATCCACGAAATAACAAAACATAATAAAACCAATCGTAGAGGAACGATTGGTCAGAAATTAATTCAAAATATAACAGCTGGTGACTCGCACCACTGGTGAAGAATGAACTGATTAGCAAGGCAAAAGTTCATAACCAGAAGAATCAACATACTAAATAATAAATTCTAAAATAAAATTAAAGAATTTTAGATTAATGAACGAATTAAGAAATAATTCGACCACATTTATTGGGGGGATAAACAAACCGAGCGCAATGAGTCAACGCAATACACCTATATAAACATTCACAACGTGGGTAAATAAATAACAATGTCTACAGCTCCCAAGAGACACCAATCTACTACGGATAACAGACGTATGGAGGAGGAATCGTTCAGGAATCGGCCAAGCAGCTGCCGACCGCCTATTGGAAGAGATCTAGAATGTAGTCCTGCCGAACAAGCTCGAGGTACATAATTTCTGTAACACATTTTCATTTAAAGTAACGACCAATAACGTTGATAGATACTTACGGAGTAAAATCCTAATTAGATTCATGTATGAGTCTGTTTGATTTTTCACTTTTTCTTTTTAAAATATATTCCTTTTGCCCTTTTAAAAGCTATACTTCTTATTTCTTTGACCAAAATTGTGGCGCAGTTATTGAGTTGAGATCCCTTTATATTGTTGGGCCAGAACACAAACGGCCTTGAAAATTGTTTAAACGCATCAGTAATACAGCACGAAAACCCAGCACCAAGATAACTTAAAATATAACATACAACACCAACTAAACATTTTAAAATCTGAGAGAAAATAAATAAATATAAAATCAAAAACATAAAAGTAAAATAAAATAAATACAAAATGCATCAAGAACCGCACGAAATCTGCAAAAAAAATAACATAATAACAAGGGAATTTGACCGTAAAATGATCATTTATATAAAAAAAAATTAATGAATTAAATGAATAAAAATAAAATATTTTTGACTGAATAAATTTAATTAAAAATGTTAAAAATAAATTGCCAATTTAAATTAAGAAATTAATAAAAATTTAATTTAGATAACACAAATAATTTCAAGGTCGAATTTTGTTTAATCGCAATAAAATTAACATGCAAGGTTAAGGCCAAATTGTAGGTATTTATACTGATGTGTTTTGACAAAATTTCAGCTTTATTTTTCAGAGAAAAATTTTCTAGTATACTTCGAGTTAGTGTGCATAACTAGCTGAGAGCCGTGCATTCAGCCAATCAACACTGATAAGTGTTTTGACTGAACACGTTAACTCTCAGATAGTTCACGGGTATCGATTTATATGATGTTATGAATTAATGACAAGATGATTTTATGCCAATTTATTTGATTGATACTGCGAAGTGTTATGAATTATTGACAAGATGATTTTATGCCAATTGATGATTGCTATTATGCGAACCTACGAAGGGATGAATTTATGTAAGCCAAATAAATATTTTAAAGCCAACAATTTTGTGATCGAAACTTTTACTCAATTGATATGGTAAAATTTATTATATTTCTTTTTCGGCCCACAGCCACCACATCACCGCAAGAAAGCAAAATCGACATACAATTCAGGCTGTGTAGGTGCAGTTTATCTGCCAATAGCCTGTGCCCGTGAAGGTTCCGGCGTGAATAACGCAGGGCCTAAACGTCAATAATATCCGTCATAGGGAAAATTGGGAGGAGGGGAAGTAGTCTTTTGGCTACTCCTCCACCACTCATTTCCTGTAAATTCGACATAAATAATTTAACAACATTCGGCTAAAAATCACTAACACTGAGTAGTTCAGTGGGCACTCATTAACTATGAAATGAACATACATAGATCTTAAGGACAAAGAGAGGGAATGGGTAGCGGGGAAAATTGCGAAATCGTTGCAACAGTTAAAATGAATAGCCATCGGAAAAAGATTAATCCGAACGACTAAAATCATGAAAAATAATGTTTTAAAGAAGTAAATAAAATATGTTGAATTGAAACGGTAAATATGGGCGGTAAATAAACTGTTCAAATTTTCCGAATTGATTAAAATACTTATAGAAAATAGTAAAACAAAAGTGAAATGTGGTTCGATTGTTAGTATAATATTCTTATAAACTGTAGGATAAGGGCGGAACGCTGCTCAAATTTTGCGAATTGATTAAAATACTTAACCAAGATAGTAAAGTAAAAATGGAACGCGTAAAATAAGGGCGGAACGCTGCTCAAATTTTCCGAATTGATTAAAATACTTATCGAAAATAGTAAAATAAAAGTCAAATGCGGCTCAACTGTCGGTATAAGATTATTATGAAACTGTAAAATAAGGGCAGAACGCTGCTCAAATTTTCCGAATTAATTCAAATACTTAGCCAAGATAGTAAAGTAAAAATGGAACGCGTAAAATAAGGGCGGAACGCTGCTCAAATTTTCCAAATCGATGAAAATACTTTAACGAAAACTGCAGAATAAGGATAAAATCGTAAAATAAGGGCGGAACGCTGCTAAAATTTTTCGAATTAACAAAAATACTTTATCGAAACCGGAAAAATACAGATGGATTAAGGCTAAATTGTTATATAAGAAAAATCTTTCTTAAAGCTGAGGACTAAGGACGAATCCCTACACAAAAATTTGTTAATAATATTGATAAAAATAATAATTATAATAATAATAATAATAATAATAATAATAATCATGGTACTTGTAATAATAATGATAATAATTATGATAATAATAATAGTAATAATAATCATAGTAGTAATAACAATAAATATAATGGTAATTATAGTAATAAAAATAATAATAAAGGTAATAGTAGTAACAATTAATAAAGGTAATACATATAATAGTAACAATGATAATGCTAGTAATAATAATAGGGAACATTGTAGTAATAATAGGGATAAGGGTAAGAGAGATACTGTGTGAATATTTAATATAATAGAGGGTTTACAGGCCATAGAAAAATCATCAACACGGACAACGATAAGAAGAACTATGGGAATAGACATAAAGATAAAGGATACGAGAGTATAGGTTAACATTTGAAGGAGATAGGAGAATAATTGGACCTAAAAAACGAAATCAAGCACAGGCCTTCTATCGGCAGCTCGTTGGACCCATGGATCTTTCGGTCAATTATAGCATTAGCAATAGCGCTCACTTTTTGCGGACGATCTACCCACTCGAACACAGTTCCAACGTTGCTTAGCAACGGGTGCCGAGTGGCAAGCGAAATATATTTGTATGGGGTTGTCTGGGTAACAACCATATAGTTTCAAAATATCAAAACCCAGAAACCCACCAATATAATTTCGATCAGATTCCCGGGAAACTAATGGTGTTTTTGAGTCTCTCCCACCTCGGCCTTTTCTCTTTAAAATATCAGATTAAATTTTAATACCGAAGACTAATTAGATTTCGATTTTTGGAAGATTTTTTCCTTAGTTGAATGATTAAATATATATTTTTTATTATTATTTCAATTAGTTAATTATTTTTTATTTTCTTTATAACTTTTTCTAGTGTCCCAAATTAATTTTATACTATTTTCGCACTTTGATCTTCTGTTGCACCAATCTAAGCAAATCTAATAAATTATTTACCCTAAACTTGAATCCAGGAGCGTTTTTTGGTTATATATTGTTGGGCCAAGTCACGATTTTGTTTATATGAATCATTAACACGCACGCAAATACAACATGCAGATTTAAATTCAGACCCATAAAACATCAACTAACCATGCTAAAATATGAGAGAGAAACAATTAAATAAAAAATCAAGAAACACAAAGTAAATTAAAATAATAACAAAGTGCAACAAGATCCGCACGAAATAAACATAGAAATAACATGAGAACATGAAAATTTGACCAAAATTTTACAATTTTCCAAAAAGGCGAAAGTCCATAAAAATGGAACTAAAATTAAATAATTTGAATTGGAAACAATTCAATTAAAAAATTTAAAAATAAAATTGTCAAATTAAATTACAAAAATAATAAAATTAAGATTAGACTATACTAGAAAATTACAAGGTCAAATTTTATTTTACTACATCAAATTTAACACGCAAGGTTAGGGTCGTACAATAGGTATATATACCGATTGATTTTCACATAATTTTAATCAGTTTTAAAAACTTGAATCAGTTTTTATCCGGAACCTCAGCCAGTCTTAACCAGTCAGAACAGAACAATTTTTAATGTGAGGGGAGGAATACTCGAAAACCTTCTCCACGTCACGTCCATGCAACCTCGTATGAGCTCTGTTTGGGCGTCGGCGTGGGGAAAGGGTTATAATGTCGTAATGAATGATGAATATGCAACATGAATTGTCATCTACTATTATATTTCAATAAACATTCTTATAATAAAACATTTTTGTCGAAGTTTTTCCGGCCCACAGCCGACACATCACCGCAAGACAATAAACTATACATACCTCATCGAATTGTGTAAGTGCGGTGTAAGTCCGCCAATAATTCGTGCCCGTGAAGGCTACGGCGTGAGAAATTATTATTCCGTATAGGGGAAATGGGTTGAAGAGGAAATAGTCTTTTGGCTATTTCATCATCACTCAATTCCAATAAATTCGACCTAAAATAATAATGACAAAACGGTTCAAAATCATAACACTGAGTAATCCAGTGAGCACTCATAAATTCCTAACATTGACATAATTCTATCCTAGGATCAATTAAGGGGAGGTGATGGGGAATTCGATGACAAAAAATCGTTGCTATAACTTCCAAAAATTAAAAATAAAAGATTTTTAGTGAAACTCAATTTCAACTTGCTATGAGTTTTGAAATTAAAATGAAAAGAAAGAAATATTTTAAATGAGTGTAATTTTCAGCTCCTTAACAAGTTTGCAATAGAATACCATGAATTCCTAATACGACTAAAATCCCATTCTCTAAACTCATCATATCGAACCCCAACTCACAAATAATAATACCCGCGAATATATGAATAAATAGGTTATTTAGAAATCGTAACTATCATTATGTAACAGGTGGTTGAAAGAGCGGTTCCATTGTGAGACCATCAGATGAAATTTATGGTGAAATTTAACATTTATTACATTGCTTGTACAGTGATTAAATGACCAGTAAAACTAATATAATCGCCCAAGAAACTATCAAAACATTAAAGAAACCGAACCCCACCGTTAACTCATCAAAATACCTAATATTCCCAATCACCCTAAACATGTTAAGGACCCGCATTTAATAATTACGTCAACTCATACGGATATATTAAGTGGAAATTCCAGTTTCCAACAAAAAATTTAAAGTATTGGCCTAAGAGAATTCATGCGGACAATTAATATAAATTAAATAAAGGAAAATAAGTCCAATAGATTTATAGATCACAAATAATGAAATTGGAGATAATATCGCAATGAACGCATCTCATTTAATATCCCAATGCGGTAAAATAACTCTTTTTTCCACAGATGGGGAGGTTGATTTAGGTCCTACGATATAACCATCGAAATAGAAAGGGATGAAAGACGGAATTCGCTTGAGGAGCGCCCGAATCAATCTGAGATGGGTGGTTTAGAAGCGAATGACCCATCGTGAGCATAGTAAATAATTTCTCACCAAAACAACCACTAATTTCATCTCTGAGGTAAATCCGCGAGAATAATATCCACGTGAGAAGTGTCAACGCCATGACGAACTATTAAATTAACGGTAGTTAAATTAATGAATACAAAATTAAATTACCACTTGAGAAGAATAACTTATAATAACTTAAACATCAGTGAATACCACCCCAAAACTGGTCGAAATGAGGGGCCCATAATAAGACCCTTCCTTTAAAAAATCAGAAAATATTCATAATGAAATGGTACTGGAGAAATCAATGAGATAAAATGGAATCGGCCAATATTAGACAAGGAGAAATTTCTCATGAATATGATGTCTAGAAAGTTATCACGACCAGATTGACTAGAAATGAACTAATCCATAGAAATATAAGAACCAAATCACTAAGGAAGGAAAATTATCCTGGCATTTATCTGAAATCAAACGATTAAACTTGAACTATAAATGAAAATCCCTCACCTATCCAGAGATAACAGCACACAGAAACACGACCTCGAGAAATGGCGAGTGTGCCGACAGAGAATTTCAACTTTCCAGTCCTCGATGTGGGCATCTCCACATATATGTATATATAATGGTTGTGCTTGACTAGCATAGCAATACAAAAATGAATAACAAATCGCAATATCGAAATACATCAAATAGAGAGAAGGGCTCGCGATATCCAGATGTGTCCGACGAGGATGTGCAAAATCCCGGAACAAGCTCGGAGGCAGCAAGAAGAAAAATGCACAAAGGTAACGATTGTTAATTTTTCAGTACGAAATTATTTTCCCGAGCCTTAGTTCGACGAATTAAACGCAGGAGGTCATGTCCAACTTCCAACGATAATTTGGGTCTAAAAGGCGATGAAAAACAAAATTATGTTATGAAAATATAAATTATCTTCTTAACTTACGCTACAAATGTCACGGATTATATGTCATTTCTGAGCTCCAATCCATAAGAATAACCAAACTCTTTGGTAAACCCTCGACGTGACCTACACCCGCTCCGATTGTCACACATCACTGCCGTTCGAATCCCATACTAAAATAGAAGATGAATTAAAGCCCGGTATAACTTTCCAATTTTTTCATTCAGTAATGACGACATCACGCATGTTAACATTCAACTTATTCATTTCATTTTTATTTGATAATGACAACATTTAGTACGTTAATATTTAATTTATTCATCTCAATTTTATTTAATATTTTATTTATTCATTTCACTTTATTTAGTATTTGATTTACTAATTTCATTTTAATTTAGTATTTGATTTATTCAAAATTTGATTTATTTGATTTATTCACCCATATGCTCGTGAATTCCCGCGAAGGAACTCTAACCGACAATATCCGAGAACTGGTTCGCCTCGATAATCTCTTGTTTTTTAAATCGATAAAGATACATATTTCTTTTTCGAGATATTCTTTGCTTATTTTGAGTTAAAATTTTTAATAGAAAGCAAATAGTTCGAGCCAAAACCCCGCTCCGCCGATCTAAGGGCACATAATTAAAACAATCACTATTTATGATGTAAAAATTAACTCTAAGCTTCTATTATATATATTGGTGGGTTACAGGGTTTAGTTATTTGCTTATCCTCATGATGACCCTGGTAACGCCATACAAAATGATGCTAATCGCCACTTGGCACCCGTTGCTAGGCAACGTTGGTAATGTGTTCAAGTGGTGGATTGCCCGCAAAAATTGAGTATTATCGCTAGTACTATAGTTGCTCGGACAACCCTCGGGTTCACGAGCTGTCGATAGAAGACCTGTGCTCGCTTAGCTCTGTCCCTGTGGAAGTAAATTCGCGATCGAATGTGGAGAGATGACTTAAAGTTGCGACGCGGGTACTCGTAATAATATCTGCGTGTAAGCACCCTGTAGGAAGTACTGTAACCGTAAACACAACTATTTTATTTAAATAGACAGAGATGTGAATTATCAAAAGTTAATGAGACGGTTTTGATTGCTGAGCAGCTCGGCGTCGAGCACGTTCTTTGCGTCCCGGCCGACGATTTATTGGTTGAGTTGAGGACTGCTCTACTGGTTGAGGGTCCTTCTGCACCCTCTGGGTCGGGGCGAATATGAGCGGGTAGGTGACCGCTTCCCCCTCCCGACAAACGGCTAGGGCCACTTCTAATCCTCGTATCTGGGTGCGCATGCTCTGATTGAGCTGTCGCTCTTCGGCCCAACCTTTCTGTGCTGCAGATATTCGGTGGTATAACATTTTGACTCTTTTCGGATCCGACCAAGTCGCTTTGATCTGTTGGACCTCTCTTGTCAGCTGGAGTATTTGATGGAGGAGATCCGCATTTGTGCTCCGCGCGCGATCTAACTACGCTTGTAATATTTGGTTAGTGGCCATAACTATAATGGATAAGTTCGTTAAATTTAACGTTAATAATTTATACAAGTTATTTTTATCATTATCGCAAACATATCGATTGAAACGAATATTCTTAAACAAATGATCAAACGCAAAGACAGAGTAAAGAACATTTCTATTTCACTAACAACAAAAAATCAAACTAGTTCGTATTAATCGTTAGGGTCTCTGGAGTTCTAATTTTTTCGGAAATGACTTCCTTCGGCTCTTTCTCGGAGGAACCACCGGGTATGGGCGTCGGGTATCTCGGACTGGGCGAGGTGGGTAGGCTTCTGCGATTCGCCCGGCGAGGATGTCATCTTCTACGTTGGCGAGATACATCCTCGCCTTGACCACCTGTAGGTCCACTTGCTCCTGCACCCGTTCCCATTGGGTGAGGAGTTCTCGCGCATTCATGTACGTCTCTGCTGCCGGGTATTGTTGTCCGGCGAGTCCGCATGGGTCGCTGTTCAGGCCCAGTATCCTCCAGGTAGTGGGATACGGCCACTGCTGTCGAATCTTATTGAACACTTCTGGGTTTGGGTGTGATTCCTTCCGGCATTGTTCGTCGGGCATTCGGGTGTTAGTCCATTCGATTGACATATTCTGAAAACACACCAAAATCAGTTATTGGCATATGGGGATGAAACAAACAATTCACTTGAATATTTCACTTAGATTGTATACTAAACTCACTATCGACCAGGTTGTTATTATCATTGGGTCTATCACCAGTTAAACTTATCGAATGCTAACTATCCGTACCATCTTTCGTGGATTTAATGGGTGGTGCGTCTCTGAAGCTATTTAGTCTACCACGCCTTCATCACGGCACTTCTATTTTAGTGGTTGCCCTAATTGCGAGGCGTTAGGAAATTCTACTGCTATATTAATGAGGGAGTCTGTACCTACAAATCTACCGGGTATTAATGTTCGTCAAACCAGAGTTTGCCGCGCGTATGGTGGTGCTATTTATTTAAATTTCATTTAGAAATCACGGAATACCTAATATTGAATGACATTTATTATCAATTGATTCTAGATTTTTATAGGAGTAAGGCTTACCATTTATCGGGGGGGTTCAACACTTATTAAATACATAATATCAGTTAAAATTGTTTCAAGACTTGTTACGTTCCACAAGTTGACGTTGCACGCGATAATTTACCGATTCACCAACTTACGATATAGATAGGCGATACAGGGACTTTAGCGTGTCTATATCCGGAGTGATGTTTATCGATTTGTATTTACAAGTTGAATGACATCGACAACACGGCCTTTGGTAAGATTTACCTTAACTTGGGCTTCCGTTTCTACATCCGTTGCGTTTCGAAATGTGTCATAATACTTAACTGACCTTCACCCTAGGTTATCTCACTAGCGTGGGCGTCTACATCCGTTATCTAATGCGCATGCGTTAGTAAGTGACCTTTGCTCTGTTTATCCGGTACGTCTATTGTCGACGGAAATTTCTAATTCTCGGATGGTATTAGCTTACTAAGATTTGGACTTACAATTTCCGGTCGACTTGTTTACTAATTCGGATAACTTTGCTTCTTAATTAATTACTGCCTGATATTACATCGTGGCATCTACTATGGTCGTGCGTGGCGATGAGGCAAATTTGGAATATGTCAGATACATCTGTTATCCATATTTAAACATTTTATTGCTTAATTTTAGAAAAACCCGTGACTTTGATTTCCTTATGGTATTCTGAGATTATTTGCTCGTTTCGAAGAAGACTTATCTGTTTGATTCTCATCTTACGCATATCAACGTTTCGCTTCGAATGCGCATTGGGCTTTTATTATATTGTTACGTCATTTTTCGCCTACGAATTTAATGTGAATTGTATTTGGAATTATATAAGTATTTGAGTGATGTAGGTTTTGTGAACTTTACGGGTGTGAGACATTATCATGATCAGGTCCTTAGCAAATTTTTGGATAATATTATACTACCAGCTTTCTCTTACGTCAATGATTCTTATGAATTTCGTGTTGATCGGTTTAGCTACATTAATCCCTTCTCAACAATTTATTTATTTGGTTTACCTTTGAATGACGGGTCGGTTTATGATTTATGTCATTCTATCCTTATACTTTTCATTAGTTCAGCTTCAATCAATAATTTATCCGTAGGTTGAGTTTTATTTCAAGTTAATAGATTCTTATTCAATAATTATTTCGCTGTTATCAAATTAACTTACATTAATTAAATCAATGAATTGCTTAGTTTTTATCTATAGTTGCCGTACTCTTAGAAAATGAATTACCTTATGTTAATTCAGAGGATTAGTTTATTTTAACCCATGACTACTTTACTCAATGGTTTTCGATTAATTCACCGGTAATTTCAACTAATTTGTTTCAACTACGTGTTTAATTTACCTTTAGTGATGAGTTTTACTTAACTTGTTTCCCATTATGCATTGATTTACTTTAGTAATGCGTTTCATCTAATCTATCTCAAACATAAGTTTAATTTACTTTTAGTAATACGATTTATCAATTTCAATTTACATTTAGGAATAAGATTTATTAGTTTAATTTACTTGTAGACATAAGATTTATTCATTCAATTTACTGTTAAAAAAAAACGCTTGATTGATTTAATTTACCTTTAGAAATAAGTTTTATTAATTTACTTTTGAGAATTACTTTAATTTACTTTTAGAAATGAGTTTGATTAATTTACCTTTAGAAATATGATCTAATAATTTAAACAATTTGTTAGTTTAATTTGCCTTTAGAGATACGTTTATCTAATACAATTACACCATTTAATTTACTTTTAACAATAAATTTTAGCTAATTTATTCCAAAATGTTAGTTAATTTACTTCTAGCAACAAGTTTCACCTCATTTAACCCAAAATATGAATTTAATTTACGCTAGTAATAGGTTTTGTCTAATTTATATGGATTTAATTTACTTTTAGTAATAAGTTTAATGATTTCAAAACATTAACACGGAATCGGTTATATCAACGAATTTCAATCTAATCTATCCCCGTACCCTTTCCCTTTAATAGACCTTAGGCGCATTTTGTGTTTATATTATATTTACTGAGTGCCCACTGGACTACTCGATGTGATGATTTTGAGCCGTGTGTAATATAAATTTAGGTCGATTTTACAGAAGTGAGAAACGAGGAAGGAGTCGGAGACTTTTCCCTTATTTCTCGCTTCAGCTATAGGGATAATATTGACGTTACGACCCCTGCGTTTCTCAACGCCGAGTCTTCACGGGTACATATCATTGGCGAATTTCCACGCACTTACATGCATCTGCACTGTGTAGATTTTATTTACTTGCGTTGTGTGTCGGCTGTGGGCCGGAAAAATTTCGACATTTTAATTTATAAAACTAATATATATGTAAAACAATTTAGGTATATTAATAATATTTATTAATTATAAAAACAACATAATTACCCATTTCGAACCATTCCATAAAATTGAAAAACATCATAGCATAAAATAACATAAAATAACATAAATGCCTCTCTCCCCACGTCGCCGCCAAGCAGAGCTCTGCAGAGATGCTATGGACGTGACGTGGAAAGAGGGTTCCAACCAAAATGTTTCTCACCTAAAAATTAAGATTTTCCAAGATAATCTGCAAATAGATTTAAAGTTCTAAAACAGTTTGACAATATAGTTTTAAAATAGTTTCACAACGAATTCAAAAATGGTTTGAAAAATGGTTAAGTTAAATGTGAAAATGGATCAGTATTTATACCTATTTTTCTCGCGTGTGAAATTTGATGCAGTAAAACAAAATTCGACCTTGTTATTTTCTAGCAAATTCTATTCTTTAATTTTAATATTTTTTGATTTATTTTTATAATTTTTTATTTAAAATTTTTATTGAATTATTACTAATTCAATTTTTTCGATTTAAATTTCATTTTAATGAACTTTTATTAATTTTTCTAATTTTGTCGAATTTGTTGTGTTTTCTTGTTATATTTGTATAGGTATCGTGCGAATCTTGGTGCATTTTGTTATTATTTTAATTTATTTTTATGTTTATTATTTTATATTTAATTCTTTTATTTCTCAGATTTTATATGGTTTAATTGGTGTTTCAATAGGTTTATTTAAATTGCCTGTTGTATTTGCGTGTGTGTTTCTGATCCATTTAAACATTCTTCAAGGCCGTTTACGTTCTGGCCCAACAATATGAATCCCAACCAAATCCTTCAACAAGACTTAGAAAGAATTCGGCCAACCAACTCCGTACTCCACCAGCAAATCCTACAGTTAACTAAGGAGATCCAGAAAACCAAGGCTACATGGGTGGAGCCAAGTAGAGCAAAGCGTATATACGAAAACATGGCGGCGGCACAGAAAGGTTGGGCTGAGGAAAAGCAGCTCAACCAAAATCAGAGGCCTGGAGGTGGCGTTATCGGTGTGCCAAGAGGCGCGACGGTAAACTACCCCCTAGTTTTCGCTCCAGCGCAATTGGCCTATCGGGACGCAACGGCCATCGCGAAGCCTGCCACCAAACCACCCCGACATCGGCCAGGGAGATCGGAGCGCGCCAAGCGTCGCGCCGCACAACTGAATAAGGAATAACACTATAAAATGATCCGCCTGTCATTCAATAAAGAATTTAGAATTGATTTCCGCTATCAGTATGATTTGTGTCAATAAAAATGGTTTATTAGAACCATAAACTAATTGATTAATAAGTTAGGTGGCATTAAATACAGCAGAAAGGAACCAGGCAAGAAAATCACACGCAAACCTTCTAACGGTAGTGCGTTTGACCCATCTTGAGATCGGGACAGTGTAGTTCCTGTGTGGCGCTCACCTTTGGCAATCTCAAAACCAATGGTTGCATCACCAACGTTGCTTAGAGACGGGTAACCATTTGGGACAAGGAAATATTTACATATGGGGTCAAGGTTATCTAGACCATAAACCCCACAATATTAATACTGTTGGGCCAAAACACAAACGGCCTTGTAAATGTTTAAATTAATCGGTAACACACATGCAAATATAACATGCAAATTTAAATTCAAACCTATTAAAACATCAAATAAACCCTATCAAAAATGAGAAAAAAGATAATAAAATATAAAATAATAAACATAAAAATTAAATTAAAATAATAACAAAATTCACCAAGATCAGCACGATATAAATATAAACACAACACGAAAACCCAACAAATTCGACGGAAATTTGATAATTTAACAAAAAAAATGAAAATTTCATGAAAATTAAATTAAAATCAAATTAAAATCAAATAATTTGAATTAGAAATAATTCAATAAAAAATTTCAAATAAAAATTATCAAAGTAAATTAAAAAATAATAAAAATTAAGATTAGAATACACTAGAAAATACCAAGGTCGAATTTTGTTTTACTAAATCAAAAAGAACATGCAAGGCTAAGGACAAAAAATAGGTATATATACAGACGCATTTTCACATGAAAGTTAAGCAAAAAATCGGTTTTTTGAAATCATTTAGCAGTTTTTAAAAATCTATTTTTAGGTGAGTGAGAGTTTATTTGGAAACTCTTTCCACGTCGCGTCCTCGCAACCTCGGTAGAGCTCTGCTTGGATGTCGGGGTGGGGAGAGTAGTATTTTTGTATGCTTTCTATTATGGCAAGTAATTTGTTATATTGTTTTAATATTAATAAATATTTATAAAGCATAAAATCATTTTGTTTTCATTAATTATTTGTTTTTGTCGAAATTTTTCCGGTCCACAGCCAAAACACATCACAAGTCAGTAAAATCATACACATTATTCAGATTCGTGTAAGTGCGTGGAATATCGCCGATGACCTGTGCCCGTGAAGACCCGGCGTGCGGAACGCAGGGATCGGAACGTCAATATTTTCCCGTATAGAAGAAAGGAGAAATAAGGAAGGGGTCTTTTGGCTACTTCCTCGTTTCTCGATTTCTTTAAAAATTGACCTAAATTACTCTATACACGGCTCAAAATCACCACACCGAGTACTCCAGTGGGCACTCATTAAATATAATATGAACACAGTGCGCTTAAGGCCAATTGAGGGAAGGTAACGGGGAATTATAAACGAAATCGTTGTTATAGTTCTTGAAATTAATTGCGAGATTTAAATAATATTATAAAGCTAGATATTCATAAATTGTAAATAATTTAACCGACAGTTCTAAATATGAAACGACCACTCTTGACTATTAATAACCCCGAGTAGACCATACGAACTCAAGTAAACAATCAATCCAAATAATGATTATAAAAGAATAAAGACGAGACCCCAAAATCATCATAATTAATTACAACCTACTAATCGCCACCCAAGAGGCATAATCTAATCATAGAAAGTTCGAATTAAATCAATTTTAATAGAAATAAAGTACATCCAAACCCATTAGAAATAAAATCCGTTATAAAAATCCACGAAAAGTTCCGGACGAATAATAAGATTTTTGATTGACTCCCACAGGTTGAAAACTAAATAATTTTTTTTTATTAAAATTCCTAAAGGTACTAAGAATATAATTATGAAACCATACCCATACTTAATAAAAATTCCTGGTACGCCCCGAACGCCTAACGAATATAGTTTCCAAATCTTCACCGTTAAACAACAAAAAAACACCCCTAAAAATATGAATAGAAATGTTATAAAGTTGAATTCCATTTATCACCTGTACGACCAAGAAGACAGAGATTCATCAATTTTCATAACCCAGAACTTGACTATCCCGAATAAGATTCTCGTACGCCGACTCGAATTTAGAAATAGCGTTAAATCTTTCCATAACTAATTCGCTAAAAAGGATTAAAAAATCGATGTCTAAAAATATACGTAATACTAGATACTAATGTTGATGATTTCGACTGTAAATCTGCACCCAAATCCCTGATTCCAACAAGGCGAATCTCTAAATAAAATCAATAAAAAATCAAACGTAAATTACAATTAACAAACCGAGTCGTCAATCACCCGATCAAACTATTACAATAATTAACATAAACATTCATAGTTCACTGCAATCCACATTGGTTTTCAATTTTTCACTGAATAAATAAGTTCACCGGAAATCTATCGATTATTTACCACTACCAGGCACAGTGTGTCAATGATTATAACAGTAAGCAGATACGAAACACACCCACTCTGTCGATTTGATAAAAGTGCACCTACAATCACTATTCAAACAGAAATTTTGGATTTTTTTTTGCGACATGAATTCTCGACAAATTTTGAATAATGAAGAGTCCTCGGCTAGGGTACTCAACGAAGATGCAGTAACAAATCTGGATGTACAAACGGAGGGTAAGAATTTCATAAAATATCTTTGATTATTAAATGATAAATAGTAATAATTACAAATAAGTTTCATAATATGTTAATGATATTCCTGTCTCCTCTGATTTTTTTTTTAACAGCATTATTGATTATAAAAATTATTCGCCCTATTATCAGTGTAATAATATCTCACCATTATTTACCCGATCATTAACCTATTCGATTTAATCCAGTAATATTATTATCCTTCATCTTTTGACATCACGACTCCCAGTAGAATTCACTCACCTTACTATATTAATGTCAGTCTTCTTTAACCTTTTTTTTTTTAATTACCATTATTACCATCGAAACCATTCGCAACCATATCCTAATGATCTCTAAACCCATGCATGTTAAAAATAGTTAACAATAATAAATTCACCCAATAAATTTCGATCTTTATGCCGAATAAAAATTATCTTTGAATTGAATTATCAAACCAAGGTAAGCACGCTGAATTCCAGATTTTCTGCAATATTTAGTTAATAAGTTTTGATCGGATATACATTCCCGGATTTCAATTCGCCATAATAGTTAATTGATCTTAAGAATACTTTTAATCTATTTAATTTACCTAATCAGATGTCATTAAAATGTTTCACTTATAGAAACATCAGGAGCTCTCAAGTGGGTTCCCACTGGCATTGCAGAAGAATGGAGACGGGCTCGGCAACTACTATGGCGAGCAAAGGGCTACGAGGAGCCATCTCCGAGAGGACCCAGTCAAACAATTGGCCAGATGCTGGGAATGGACCAGCAATTACCAGTGGCCGATGAGCAAAAGGACGAACCACATCAGGCCCGCGAAATTCTAAGACATGTTCGCGAACTACTCGACCGACTAGAGGTACACCAAAGGCAAGTAGATCTCCACGTGGTCCGGGTCAGGCAATACCTGGCCAACGTGGAAGATGACGTCGCCGCTGGGAGAATCCTGGAAACATATAGTGAGGTACCGCCGCCCAAGCACGAACCGGTGCGGAATACAAGACGACCCGTCTTCGTAGATTCGAGTTTCTCGGCGAAGGAATGGTTGGAAAAATCCCTGGAATAACTATAAGCATCCGGACCGACGATTGTAAAATTTTGATTAACGTGGATATAATAAAAATAACTACTAGAGTTTTCGTTTTTCTTGTTTTGCTTTCACAGACATTTGTACCATGTTTGAGTTAACTATATATGTAGAAATATTGAGTCAATTAAATATTTTATGTATAGATATTGGATATTATAGAATGGAACCCCTACGGATATTGCAAACCGAACTCGCCCACGCTCGGAAGGCTAACAAGGACCTGCACGATCAAATCATGCAACTGACTTCAGAAATACGACAAACAAAGGCCATCTGGATGGCGCCTCAAAAACCCAAGGCACTTTATCAACGACTCACTGCCGCCCAAAAGGGATGGGCCGACGAACGACAACTTAATCAAAGTCTGAAGACCCAAGTGAAGGGGTTAGAAGTGGCCTTATCTGCTTGTCAAGAGGGAGCTGCGGTAACGTACCCTCTTGTGTTCGCCCCCCCCCAACTGGCTTACCGAGAGGCAACGGCCACCCCAACTACAACCATACCTTCGACCCCAACAACCATTACAAACAGCTATCGCCCAGGACGCAAGGAGCGGGCCAAAAGGCGAGTCGCGCGATTGCGGAATACAACTCAGATTACGAACTAAATCTCGATCTTACCCTGTATGGAAATGATGTACATCTGTATTAAATCTTTGTAGTTGTTTGATCGTTAATTAGTTAATTCATACGTTTATTAATTTGCTTCAATCAAGAGTATGGGTCAATACAATTTACAAAAACTCACCATAAAGAGAAAGGGACCTAATGAAATAAAGCGAGCACAGATCTTCTAACGATAGCTCGTTGAACCCAGGGATTGTCCGATCAATGACAGCATTAGAAATAACGCTCACTTTTTGCGGGCAATCCACCCACTCGAACACATTTCCAACGTTGCCTAGCAACGGGTGCCGAGTGGTAGCTAGAAATATTTATATGGCTTTACCGGGGAAATCACAAGAACATTTAAACAAACATCAACCTCCAGTAACCCACCAATACTTCGGAAAGATGACAGATGCGTCCCCATTTAATAAAAGAATAATCTGAGTTGGGAGTAGCTGGAATTCTAATCAGGCTCTCCTTAAATAATTTTCGTTAATGTACTTTTCATCTGAATTCTGAACTCAACAAATGTGTGGTTTAGTAAACTTTGGCGTTTCTCATCTCTACTTACGTGTTCTAAACAAGATGTATAGCCCCAAAGTCAATTGTGATGGATGTAATTTAGTTAAACTATGTTTTGATTAAGGTTTTTGACAATTATTATTGAGCTCTGGTAGAGATCTCGATATTGAAACATATTAGTAGTCATAGTGATATAAATATAGCAATGGCTTCACCTCACATAAACAACATTCATTGTTTGCAGATTATTGTGTCAAATGAGTAAAATAGGTTTATAGTATACTGTGGTAAATGGTTGAGTAATATTATGAGTGTAAATAAATCATAAAATGTCATTAATTAGATTTATAGTTTATTGAAATTTTTAATTTGTCTACTTATGTTTAATCGATTATGGACGTTTTAAATACTAAGAGTTCGGGAAAAAAGCGTAACTCCAATAAAATGGAATTAATCTATTAATTTCAAATCATTTGGGTTTTAAGTGACCATAATTTCTAAAAACAAGCTGATAATGTATTTAATTAAAAAGTTTGTTTACTCCATTAATAAATAAATAACTATAAAAAATGAAATTATTTAAAATAAAATAATTAAATAAAGTATTCACCAATTCAGCTTATCGGTTGATTTGAAGCCGCCCTCTTGTGTCCGGAATTATATAATTATATCAATTGACAATAAATATTTAAAACTTTTTATTGATTAAAATAAATATTCAATTATGCCTCTTAATTATCAAGTACTTTATTTCTATTAAAATTAATTTTATTTTTTATCATGGAATAAAAAGTTTTAAACGATTCATCCATTTTTTATTCTTTTAGACAGATTCTTACATTTTATACAATGAATCTTTTGGTAACAATCAGCTGGAGCATCAGGAATTATTGGTTGCAACATTAAAACAATTAGCCGAAGAAAATAGGCGCCTACTCAAAGAGCGAGAACAATTTGAAAGAGAAAGATTGGAAAAGAAAATAGAATTGGATAACTTAAAGCAAAACTTTCTAAACCTCCTCACGGTTGCTCAACATGAATTTAATCCAAAGAATTGCTTGAAAAATGAAATCATAAACGAGTAATAAATTTTCATTTTTATCCATTTATGCAATTAATGCAATTATTTAAATGAACAGAAAATTATATTTCGAAATCATTTCAAAAGAACTCGAAGTGAATAGGCAACATTTCAAAAACATCAATTTAATGCATGAATTGAAATTGGATTTTCTAGTGCAATTATTAAAAAATAACAGTAAAATCACCGAGTATATGAATAATTTCAACAATACATTTGACTGTCGGCCATACAAAGGCCCCAAAACACCTCCGACACCGAGCCAGAAATTCCGATTTGACAGTTCAAACGCAAATAAAAACTACCATGTAACCAATTCCCAACGGATCTCCATGTGGAACATAAAGGATATGATGTTTTATATCAAAAAATACAAAGATATATTTCAAATCTACAAAAATTCAAGGAGCCAACTAAATTCCGCGTACAGCCAACATTTGAAAATGAATTACAACAATGTTTTTGACGGATTTGCCTTTGAAAACAGCAGAAATCCCGACACGGAAAAATTCATATCCAATGACATGGAATTCTATCAAGACCTCATTGACAAGCATCAGAAATCCCTGGAAATGATTGAGAATGTCGGTAACAAAATACATCCGAATCTCAGCTTACCGAATGGTGCCACAATTCAATTAAATCCCTTGACGAATCCGATGTCGGATTTATTGAATATTAATAATTTACGAAGCCAAATTTTTAATCAGTTTTCAACCCATTTGAACATGAAAACTCCTCTGACTCTAACTGACACAAAATACCCCAACAATTTCCCATCGGTAATTACCAATCCTAATGAGATTTTATTTTTAAAGCCCGCAACAACCGAACAGATCAAAGATAGTCAAATCTCAGGCATTCTAGCAGGTATGATTAGTTAATTATATTATATATGAAAAACAAATTAAACATTTTAATCATAAAATTGCAAGTCTAAACTTGTTAGTTTCATTAAATTTTAGTTTTTCATTTATTAATCTTTGTCATACCTAAACCAATCAGATATTTTTGAATAGAGAATCATTCTAATCACAAGGTTCCATTTCAAAATTTTAAAAATATTAAAAGCATAAAAATTTAATAAAATTTATATTTATTATTATGTAACTTTATGTTTTTTGAATTTATCAGCCAACTCCTAACTTATTTGTATTTTATGTGCTTTTTGAAAATTATGGAACGCATCTCTATTTATACAACGTAAATGATGTCTTTTTTAATACGATTTTACTTTGGGCATTTAAATAATCATTAATACCTTATTATAAATAAACTAGCTAGGATAACCGGCGTTGCCCGGGCAATATAATAATATTATGTATAAAGTACGATGTCTATGGAATGAAGTTTTTAATGTTTTCTTGTTAAGCATATTAATAATGAAAAATTTATCTTTGTTTAAGCATATCTTAATAAAACATAAAGTGACAGGAGCAAGTCACAGTTTAAATTTCAATTTAAAAATAAATATTTAAATCGATTTTTTATTTGTGGATCAATTTTTAAAATAATAACTGCAGAGATTGAGTCAGGATCTCATTCTGAAATAGAGTGGGAATTAATGGTTTATCACACAATTTGAGAAAACGAACACCAGTGGGAACGTGCATTTATTATGTTATTTATTTAGCTAATACAAGCAATTTCTGAAATGAAGAAGATAGTAGTAGGATGTGAGTCCGTCAGATACAACCTCTAGGCTTACTTAATATAATGCAACATCTGACCTCTGTCCACACAGTAACTACCTGGAGATTGACCCCTATCCACAATTTTACTACCATGGGATTGACCTTTTCCCACTGTTACTAGGTGAACACACGATTATGTCAGGCGCCCACTGGTCAATCACTACCCAGAGACACTAATTATGCCATACACACCGATTACCTAATATGTCACTTATTATGTTACTTATTATGTCACGCAGCTGTGGACCAACACACCTTGATTACCTAATGTTCTAGAACCTTCCACACACTTACCAATATCCACACACATACCTTCTAGAACCTTTCACACACACACCAATTTCCACACCTGCCTTCTAGAACCTACCTTTCTAGAACCGTCCACACACATTCTAGAATATTCCCGAAAATACATATCACACATACACACACCAACCAATAATCACAGATCCACACAGATTCACACTAATCCACACTGATCCGCACAGATCAGCACCCATCATCGCCTAACACACCTATAACTAAGTCTACAACCAAGTCGTAGACTTAACAAAATCACTCACTAGTACTATTCTTATTATTATACTGCTTACTTCATATAAACGTAAGAGTTTCTTTGATTTGTTTGATTTATATTACTTGCATATGATATATTAAAAAATTATAATTACATGATATTTTCAATTGTTAAGGTTCTAAAACAATAGGTAATGAAGGTGTGTTGGTCCGAGTAGTGACTGACCAGTGGGCCGTGACATAATCGTGTAGTCACCTAGTAACAATGAACAAAGGTCAATACCCAGGTAATAACAGTGTGGACAGAGGTCAGATGTTGCATAATATTATGTAAGCCTATGTGAACGGAATTGTATCTGATGGCCTCACATTCTACTACTAAAGAGGACAGAAGCATTCGATTTTCTCGCTTGCGATAAAGCAGTTATACTGTTCAAAAATTTCAAAACAGAAAAATAACAGATAAAGAAAAAAACAGCTAAAGAATCGTTTACTGAAACATTTACTATCAAATTAACTATTATAGGCAAGATAAAGAACTTGCTGCAGTCAGGAAAGATGAAAATGAAAGATATTCGAAATTACTATGACGATGCAGAGACCAAAGAATCTATTAATGATTATCCAATTCATGATTAGTAAAATAAAAACAAACGAGTAACTCTATTGTATACATTTTGTCAATGGGGTTGTAATGAATGGAAATCGGAAAGACAAAGCAGAAGGAATGAGGTATGTGGCATCAAATGGAAGAGAATGAAGTAAGATGATAATGGTGTTAGGATTGAGATTTTATGATATTCTGGAGCTTCTATTACAGTGATGAACGAGGAAACGTGGAATAAAATTGGCATATTGTAATCCAAACATGTTGTATTTTTCCAGAAAGTCACAGAAGCGAACTTTTATTGGTACAATAAAATGAGGATTATTAGAATAAATATTATTAAAATTATATTTCCAGGTTTTATTGGTGAGGTAAATACTTTGAAAGCTTTTGGAGTGCAGTTGATGGAAAATAACAATATTGAATCCGAGACAAAGATTAGTAATTATACTGTAGACAAAAGAAGAAAAAAAACGAAAAATGACTTGGAAAAAATGAAATGCTAATAATGAACAAATAATTAAATAAATTCGGGTTAATATTTATGGCAGCTAAATTTGAATTAAGATTCGCAAGAATCGTTGAGCATGAAATTAAGACATCTGGGAATCCAACAATGTGGTTCCCAAGACGACAACCAATGCACCTGGTGCAGAAAATTGACGATATTATAAACGAATTAACAAAAGCTGGAGTTATAAGATGATGTAAAGGTCTATGGAGCTCACTATTGACAGTATTTTGAAAGAAAGACAGCTCAATAAGAATGTCGAGAGTTGAATAAGATCACAGGAATAAAATCTTTTCCTATGCACAATATATCTCAATTACTTAATAATTTATTATGATCTAAATTCATTTCTTCTTTAGATCCGGGATAAGCATGCTATCAGGTCACATTAGCAGAAGAAACAGAAGAGAAAACGGTTTTAGTTCCAAAGAAGATCAATATTATTTTAACTGACTTCCATTTGGATAATCAACGGCTTTTGCTACGTTTCAGTGATTAATGCATACGAAGTTGGAAGGTTTATTGTTTAATGAACCAGTTGCTTATTTAGACGATATACTTGTATATGGCAAGGACCAATCTGAAAATGATGAGCGATTACAAGAAGTGTTTAAAAAAAATACAAAAACAGAACTAAGAATAAATTTGGAGAAGTCTGAAATTTACAAAACCAAACTAAAATTTCTTGGTTATACCATCAGTGAATATAGAATACAGATAAATTCAAAGAAGATCAAGTCAATTACAGAAGAAAAGAAACTGCAGTGTGCGAATTACTTTATACGATTTGTCGAAAATTATGCTAATATAGCATGACGCTTACATGCAGCAGCTTCAGGTTGTGATAAAACAATCAAATGGTCATAAAATTGTGAAACAGCTTTATTTACTAAATAAACAAGAAAGATCAAAAGTAAGATATTTCAATTTGATACAAAAAATCAGACAATGATAGAGATTACGGAGGAACAGAAGAAAGATAAGTTCAAGGAAGCAATGAAAGTTCTTAGGAATGAGGTTGACATTCAAAAGGAATCGTTTCAAAATAGTTTTCTATTTAAATATAACGATCCATTAAAGATATCAGATGATATGCTTGTATTGGAAATGGACAAAATAAATTTAGTGGTAAGTCTAGTAGTAAAAATTCAAGAAACCATTAAAGATATAGTAATACGATGTGTCATCTGTGCAAAAAGAAAAATAGATCAAGGAAAGGCAAAAGAAATTTTAATTCCACGCGAAAGTTCTGAATTTCTAGAACAGATTGTTTAAGGATGTTTCTGTCATGGTGAGAAATTCAACCGACAAAACGTATGTTTTAGTTATTATTGATAGGTTTTGCAAATTAGTATGTAAAACGCTAATAAACAATTGGATTTATAGATACGTTAAACCTCATAGTATATTGATGGACAGATAGCGAAATTCTGAAAGCAAATATTTAAAGGGAAAAATTAGGACAACTGTGAATAATCCAAGAATTCGCTACGTCGTATCAACACCAACTGAAAAGTTCAGTGGAAAGAGCTATCAGAACAATGAGAAATTTACTTGTGACTACGATGAAAGGAGACTGTGATGAAAACCAGTGGCACGAACTGTTGTCTCGAATTGAATTCTATATAAACGGAACTTATCAAAGGGCTAAGAGGGTGGGTCACATGACAATTTGCCAAGGGTCGCTTGAGACCTTCTGAAAATAATTTACGCTAGTTAGTGGTTTCTTACTATCTTTTTAAATTTAAGGCTTAAATTTATAGTATACATTTTAGTATAAAGTGTAAAATATAAATAAAATCAGATATTTCGAAGTCAAAAACATAATAGTTAGCTGCAAAAATGCAGTGACTGAGGAGCAACCCTAGTAATTTTATTGTTGGGGTGGCCACAGCTTGGAATATGTTATAAAGAGGTTGCGGCTCCAGAAAGGTAGGGAATCACTGTTATATATGGACGGAAAATAATATTACATGCTAATTCTATACTCCAAAATCAAGTACGATATATTTCGAAGAAAACACAAATGAATTCAAGCAAGCTGTTCAAAAGACGAGGGAATTAGAGAACGACACAAGAAATAAACGAAATTTTGAATTGGAGATGGAGGCACTAGTACGCCAAGAACCACATAGAAGAAACAAAAATGATATTCAATATGATGGTCCATATAAAACTCTTAGATCTGTGTCAGATCATCAAATTGAATTGCAGTATCAAAATGTACCAATGAATCGAATGATTAAAGAGATTAATAAAAAGGGGAGAGTAATAATATTGCATTCAAGGTCAAGAGCCAAATGTTAATCAGCTTAGTGTATATTACGTAACCTAATACAGTGTTAGTGATTGCGCAATATACACTATTATTAATAAAATAGGGAGATCAAATCGATATCACCCGAATGATAATTAATTAGCCTGCCTATATCAATCTAGAAACTTCAAAGATTTTTCGTTTGGCCACTAAGATTACAATATATATTCAACACTACCGTCGTTGAAATACAAAACAATTTATATGAAAGAACATCACTGATAATGACAGTATGAGTGGAGGATTGTGAACCATGAAGAGGCAAAGCATGATCCGTTGAATCTAAATTAACTCAACACAATCATTAAAGATGAATGAAATAAAACTTTTTTTATTAAAATATCACTTAAATCTACTTATTTATAATTAAATTTTAAAATCTGAATATTTTAATTTAAATATACGATAATGATTTTTAATATAAATAACAAATTAAAATTATCCAATAGGATTTCACCGTCCAAATTTAATATCTTTGTATATTCAGACCGTTTTTATGTGTAAATATTATTGTTAGTAATAATTTTAAAACGATTAAAATTGTATTGCGTTTAATATAAGAATTTAATTAAGAATTTAAAAAATTCGTAAAAACATTTTTAAGTGTATAAATTGAAAGGCAAATTTAATATACAATTCTTTTAACAAAATAGCATTTTTAAAAAAGTATTGAAAATCTTCTAAATGAAATATTAAAAACTATAATTATGTCACCAATTTTTAGTTAATTTTTAACCCACTCTCTCTTGTCAACAATTGTTAAACTTCTAGCGGACCCTCTTAATAAAATTATGCCAAACAGTCTTTATCCAATCCATACAAACTATTAACATTTTATAAGACTGGCTTGCAAGTTTAAAATAGAAAATATAGAGATTAAAAGGACAATATATACCATCTGGAAGAATTTTTAATGCCTTTAACGATCAAGTTAGCATGTTATCAACTTTCAAAGACTAGTTGAAGAAAAAAGATAAGTACAAGTCAATCTGAGATTGATCTGGTCACCAGATTCTGATGGAATGAATCTATCGGCGATAATCTCAAAATACGAGCTTCTAATCTACTGGCAACAATTTATATCATGGCATTTCAAATGCCGCATTTCACAATTTGTTAAAAGTATTGACTTACTCTTATATGGTGTTTGCACCAATCTTAATCCTTAACTATCAAATTTTCTTCCTCAAACACAGACACTTCTTCAATTGTTGGTAGATCAGCTTTCTTTCGGATCTTCAATTTACTATATATTAGAATTATCTACTCAAATTTGAGATAAATATTATTTCATATTTTTTTTATATCTTCTGCTTTTCAGTTTTTTCCCCACTGCTACTAATTATTTAATTAATATTAACTTTGATTTAGAATCCGAAAACTTTTTTGAAATTTTTAAAGCGATATGACATAAATAACTTTTTGTAAATAAAAAACTTGAGAAAAACATATCAGTCAACTTTTTTAAAATCATTCAATTATTTTTTAAAATTTTTATATTTATATTATATTTACACACCAGATTTTGATTACTAATTGCCAGTTGTCAACTCGAGACAGTTTGGTTTATCCATTCATGATCTAATAAAAATTAAAATAAGTTATTTAAAATATTCTTTTATTTTAAATATTTTTAAACATTTTAAATTTTAAATATAATTTCATTTTTTTTGATTTGATAAATTAAATTTACAATATTTTTAATAAATAAAATAAAGCACTAATCTAACATATATATTATACTACAACATATTTCGACAGACTCACTGTCATTGTCAGGTAGATATGAACTTGAAACTATATAAAATAAATTTTTTTTATTTAAACAAATTTTTTCTTTTATATTTTATATAATATATTTTAATAATATATTTTAAAATTATTTAACCAAAATTATGAATTTCGTTTTTAAATCTCAAATTTTAAAAAATTTAATAAAATCGAGATATAAACAAAACTTTAATAAATTCCTAATTAAATACTTTTAAATTTTTAAACAATATTAATATCAATAAATTCGCTAAGTCGACTGTGAACGAGAACTTGAGAGCAGAAATGACGGACAGTTATTCCAATGTATGTGGCATTGCACCCATGACATAAATATTCATAACCAAGATATGAATACCATCTAAGTAAGACTTCAAATCTATCAATAAACAAGATGACGATCATATAATGCAAAATACAAACCCAAAACTAACCTCACTATTTATATCAAACAAATGTAATTCAATCATTGATAGCTTTTAATTCATTGAATTTCTACATCTCTTCCTCAATTTCAAAACCCTTCTCGTGAACACTGGAACAAACGAATCGTAACTTTCAAATTGATTAAAAAAGTTATTCATTGTTATTGTGGACTTCGTTAAGACTTTCACACAGATCAAACTCCGATCAAAGCTGGTGTGCACTATTTTATAATGAAATAAGTTAAAATGATGATTCACTAAAATGATTATTTGTATAAACTTAAACAATATGAAAATAGATTCTGCAGAATAATTATAAAATAATGAGAATTAGTTATAGAGGATTAAAGTAAGAAATGTGACTGCAAATACAAGTCATCCGTGATTTGGTCTCAATTATGTAGATTATCTTTGTTCAGCATTCCGTTATATGCAAATATATGTTTTGTTATCATCGATATTAATATCCTGTAGCACTGTGAACCCAAGAGATTCAAAAAATATAGGAGGTTATCCACATATTACGTACGCACTGGTGGCGAGAATTTGTGTACCGGTACGTATTGGGAGAGGAAGGGGTCATAATAGAATGTTTAGGTACACAAGGCGTGCACATATTCTGTAACTTTGAGATTCTGACAGCGTCAGTCCGTATGTAATATATGGATAGATATAGTTTATGGTTTATTTAAATTATTTATTATTTAAAGATATATATATTAAAGATGAACTTTAAGAAAAATATAAAATTGATGAGTGAAATAAAATTGTAATAAGATGATGAGTTGAGGTAATTATGAATGCCACTAAAATTCTGAATTTTAAATTAGTTTAATAATTCACTTATTGTTCCGGTCAGAAACTGATACATTACTATAATCAGAATATAAAGACCTAATCCATGCCTGGGTAATTATTTCCATCTAGTTTCTATATTAAATTTTCGTTTTCATGTTCTATTGTTCTGCCTTCAATTTTTAAACACTACACAAGGGAATGTTATTCCGTCTTTCTTTGATTAACAAAAGTGAAATTCAAAATTAAACATAGGCTAAATAGTAATCGTAATTTCCTTTGATTGGCTAAATTAATTTTTAAAACATAATCGTGGGGGTGAAGAACTCTATTGCACATGTGCATAGATAAATGGGATTCTAAAATGTATTATGTGCAATAGGGTAGGGAATATGAAAATATGACTCTTTTGAGAACATAATATATGGATGGCTACATACGTTTTCTGTATTGCCCTTGAGTCGAAGAACTCAAAAAATAAAAATTCACCCTTAAAAGTGCTAAAAAGATTCAAACCTTCGCATTACGGTTCAGACGGGTGGTATAGCAATAACATAATACAGTGACAGATATCAACCTGATAAATTCAATAATGCCTTCAATACAAACTTCAACAACATTATTAACATTTTGACTGACATACACCTGATTCAATTCATAAAAAACTCCTATAATAAAATGAAAAATCAATAAAGTTATAATATAGGGACATACATACTTACCCGTGTCTGCATGTAATTTGTTCAACTGAATAAAAACTTATATTATAGGAAGGAAGGAATTAGAAGAAAATTTTTTTTAACATAAAAACATAATACATAGTAAATAATGCATGCAAACTTTCAAAATGTAGAAATGTTCAATTCATTAAAAACTCTATATAAAACTATTTTTAGTAACTTTTTAGACAATTTTTTTAAAATTAAAGTCGAAAATTTTTGAAAAAAATACCAAAAACTCTACTTTGAGTTGTAGAGAAAATTAAGAAATAATTTCGTAAGATTTTTCATGAAATTTAATTAATTTAATATTTTTACAACTTTTCAGATATTTCAAAAATATCCATCGAAACTCTAGGTTTTGAGCTTTTACCTCATTTGCAATTTACCAGGAGCAGTGGAACCAGAACCTTCAAATGAGGAGTTTAAAAAATACGGAAAACATAAGTTTTCCGATAACTTAAGTTAAAAAATTTTTTTTATAAAGTATAAAAAATCCAAATCATTAATACCATAGAAAATGAGGAAGATTTTTATAAAATTTGGAAATTAACAGAAATTTCCAAAGCCTCATAAAATCAATAATTATCAAAAATAAATTTTAGTTTTCAATTAATCGGACTTACATTTATTAGAAAATAATTCCATTAATTTACATAAATTGGCATAAATTCCTAAAAAACTTAAAAAAACTAATTAAAACTAAATTTATAATAAATGATGATGACAAGTATTATTTAAGAGCTTGAATAATGATCTCATAAATCTACGAGATCACAATCCAAGCCCTAAAATATACTTTATTAAAAAAATTACCTGCCAGCCATTTTAAAAATGGCTAATTCATAAACAACCATAATTGTAAGTGGTTGTTCATTAAAACTTCTATTATAAAAGTTTTTAATGAATTGTATCAGGTGTATATGGCTATTACCATAAAATGTATGTCTAAATGTAGCATGGGTGTATGGAATAACAGCTTTTGTTAGTTCAAAAATATTGAAAAAAATATCTTGTTTAGTGATATTTATGGAATTTGTCAGTATCCTTTGTACATCAACACATTAGATACATATATGAATTTCAAAACTTTCGCATTATTATGCTGCTTATTAAAAGTTTAAGATTCCCTTAGCACTTTCGTATGCGAGATAATTCATTTTGTACCGTTGACATGTAACCTAACATTTGAGCACTGCAATAATGCTGCTTGATATCTAAAACATCGTTGTCTATATAAATGTTTTGCATCTAAAGTTATTAAAATGCGAATGAGATATAATTTTTTTTATATAAAAATGGAAGATTTGTTTGTAATCAACATTTATAATAAAAATACTTTTTGTTATATGAACAAATAAAATGTTAAGAGCAAGTCGTAATTTAAAAACCAAATTATTAAATAAAAATAATATAATATAAATTTAAATATAATTTCGCATGCTGTAAATTTGTATTAATTGCAATATCAAAAAATACAATGGTATAAATAATCTAATTGTAGAAAGAAAAGAGAATTTGAAGACAGAACAATGTATTAATAGTTCACCAACCGGTAATTAAATTATAAAGTATTAAAATAATTTTTTCCAGATGTTTCACAGAAAATAAATAAAAGCCTAAACAACGAAATCAGTCCCGATTCTTATAACATTTTTGAAGAGGGAGAAATAGTTGATTCTGGAGATGAATTATCAACAACCAAAAAGTCCAATGAGCAAATAGTTAACAATAACCAAATCGAGAAAAAAGCATCTGATAAAGCTATAAAATCAGCAATAAGTTCTAAAATGAAACATTCTTCTCGTTACCACTCAATTTATTCCAAATACACAAAATCATGGAAATATGATAAAACTAAACTGAGTAATTCTACTAAAGTGGTAGGTTCAAAAAATTTCAACAGAAAAGATCATTCTGCATATTATTCGTCGGATAATTTGCGATTCAAAATCAATCGGAACTCTCCCCGGAAAGAATTATCAATTCATAAGTATTCAAACAGATACTCACAGAATACTAGGAGGTACTCTCCAAAATACTGATACCTTTCATTTTTCAATGTTTGTTAAATAAATTATTAAATTCGTTTGAATGAACTAAAAATATAAAGAATTGAAATAATACAAATTTATTCATATCTCATTCACAATGATTAAAACACTGAGAGCAAGGCAAATACTCCATAGACCAATGAACATGGATAAGCAACCAGAATTTGTTGGTGTTCCATGTTGAGGGCAGTGACGAAAAGTTTACTGGCAGAAAGAGAACACCATAAAACAAAAAATAATGCCAGTATAACTCCTACAAGACTTCTAAATGATAATAAACTATTTTTAATATAATAAAACTAAAATTTTAAAATATATATTTTCTTTTTATTCAAAAAAATTAAGTATTTAACGATAACTAATCAACATGGTCACTTTTATGGGTATTTTTTATTTATTGTTATGATTAATTCATTTTTTATCTTGATAATATAAATGATTTTATTTTTTGTAAGGAATTGAGTATAATTATTAAAAAAAATAATATACTCCCTCTGGTATACATATATGAAAAATTAGATTTATAGTAATCTAGAATAACCCTATAATTTCATTAAAACCTACATTAACTATTTGACTTTATAATATAATTATTGTTTTGAAACATTAATATTTGAAAAAAAGAATATTAAACCTTTACACGCCTGATACCGGAGATCTGACATTGAATTATATGATTGATGAAGTACAAACTTTTTGCCACGTAAAAATGGATATATATATATATACATCCTAGACAATTTATTAATTCTAATTTTGGCAAAAGATCACCTTGAATAGAAAAATGAGAAGATTTTCCGTTCTTTTAAAGATCCCCAGTATGATTATTATTTGGTAAATAATGATTACTATTTGCAACCCGTGAAATATATATATATATATATATATATATATTTTTTTTTTTTTGACTATTTATATAATAATTGGAGGAATTAAAAGTAATCAAGGAAATTAATTCGAGATGGACGATAATAATTTAATTTTTAGACAATTTATTAACGGATTCTGATTGAATGATTAATGGAGCATAAGAATTGAAATATCTACAAAACTGAGTATTTTCTAGTAAATTCGTTGCATCCGTATTTTGTCGAACTTCCAATGGAGGATCGTTCTTTCATTCTGTTTCCAATAAATCAAAACAATAAGATTCAATTAAAAAATAAAAAATTCATTATTTAACAAATCCTGCATAACCAATAAAATCAAAAACCGTTAGTTGGTCAGGCTCTGTAAAAGACAATAATTTAGAAAGAAGTAAAGCTTTATAAAAGTTATAAAAATTAAACTATTCATAATTTTAAAAC
Source organism: Schmidtea mediterranea (assembly GCA_022537955.1). Classification (NCBI taxonomy): domain Eukaryota; kingdom Metazoa; phylum Platyhelminthes; order Tricladida; family Dugesiidae; genus Schmidtea; species Schmidtea mediterranea. Next base: position 186,949,743 of record CM039680.1, read on the forward strand.
TGATAAAAAATATGATTACTGTTTTCTTCACTTTTGATCTGTTTTCATTTATGTAGTGTGGATAAAAAGTCCTTAATCATAAATAATCAGTAGCATGAAGTACTATGCAAAACCAATGTTTATGGACTTGTCTTTGTGGAAATAAAGTGGATAAAATTGAAGAGTATTGTGAAAGAAGAGAACAATTACAAACAGAACACTATAAAATAGAGGGCATTAAAAATAAAAAATATTAAGTTGATTCTTAACGTTTCTTAACAGCAGATATTTGAGAAAAGCGAAAATCAGGCCTTTTCCTGTGCTTGATCAGAATTTTTAGAAGAATACTGCAACGAAGGACGAGAATCCATACAGTAAGCACGAGTCTTGTGAATGAGTGTTTCTCATGCTTAGTATTTATGGATGCAAAATATGTGTGATTAAGACCAAATTTTTCTCCCAGTGATTTTTATTTGAAGAAACATATTTAATTGGAGAATTGAGTTCAAAGAATATCTTAGTACACTAGTGCCAAACATTCTCAATGAAAAGGATGCTACATTCTTAGAAAAATATCCCTTTTCACTGGAAACAGAAGGTAGTCACAATTTGAAACGAATCTATTGTAAATAAAAAGTTTAATTGCAGTACCATTTATATTCATGTATGAGTCTAAGATCTCATTTACCCTTATTTAGTTTTGGATAAAGATTTAACATAAGAAATTGATCAATAATTGAAGAAAAAACCAAAATGCGACTCAAATAGTTCGTATATATAGAAATTCTAGAATTAATGGCAATAAAGATGATTGGAAACATTTGGAATTAGCGGTTCTGTTATTGGTTAATTCCGAATGTTTGCGTATCTGTGCGCTTGATCAATAAGTGTGTGTATGTGTGTTGGTGACTGTCGAATTTGTGGAGGTTTTTTTATATATGGTGGTTTGAGTATATGAATTGTTTTCACGAATTTTGACTTTTTTGGAAATTCGATCGTTACCAAATTGAATATATAGGTCCATTTTGACAAAATTAACTAAAAATGGTGTCGTTTGATTAAAATTCGACAACTGAATCCTATCAACAGTCCAAAGTTCGCTTAAATAATGAATTTTTGTGCCTTTTGAGCTCTAATTCTGCTATTTTGTTCAAAATTAACTTAAAGTGTTGTTTGACTGAAATCCGACCATTTAAACAATATTTCAAAATGGCGACTTCGTTAAAACAAAAATTCGAAATTCCGGTGGCGTAACATGATTGTGAAAATTTTATGGATCTTAATTTATGGATTAAAATTTATTTGTAAAGCCGGATTCGTGGGTGATAGTGATTCTATGCTGTGTTTCGGTCTATTGTTGGTCGACCGATATATCAATGTGTTATAACTGGAGTTGGTCAACAAGATAGCTACGTTGGTGATGAGGCTCAGGCGAACTTTGAAATACCCGATTTTATGATTAGATTAGAACAGCACCAGAAGAACATTCAGTTTAGATGACTGAAGCGATGTCGAATTCCAAGGCAAACGCGACGAGATTATTCGAATTATGTTTGAGACATTGAATTTAAATGTGATTTGCAATTCAATCAGTTCTTTCTTTGTATGCGTCTGAAGAACAGCGGGTATCGCTCTGGATTCTTTAGATGGAATATCATACGCTGTACCAACTTATGAAAGTCATTCCGGGTTTCATGCTGAACAGATTTTACTTGAAGTGATTTGACAGACTTTTGGGGAAATTTAATATTTATTTTGCTATAGACGGAATTCCTTTGAGGTTTAAAAAATTCTTTGTACAAATATATATATATATATATATATATATATATATATATATCTACAAGGAAAATAAAAGTTTTTCAGTTGAGATTGTCTTTGACAATTAAAGCTGGTGTTTGCATTGTTTCAAAATTTTTTTTTGAAATATGATATAGCTAATCGAAATCTGTCTCTTTGATGACCATAAAATGCATTCAGAAACTTGTCAAATCCAGGGAAAATATTTCTTGAATCGATTATGCTTCTAACCCATTTCACTATTGTAACTCATATTAGCAATATATCAAAAGGTTTAGGTAAGCAATTTGAAATAGCTGAATTACTGAAATTGATTTCTTTTTATTATTTGTTGATGAGTGTTGATAAGATTTTTGTTTACCAGTGAATTTATCGAAAGAGCGCAATTTATTGAGATTTGTTTTAATAATTTTTGGCTTTTTAACATCGATAACAAATAGACAAAAATTCAAATCAATAAGTAAAATTTATGCAAAATACATTGTAATATTTATAATAGTAAAAGAATTTATTCAATAGAGAAAAATCGATTTTAGATAATTTGGAAATAAAAAGATGTTATCGATTAAAATTAAGTCATTATAAAATTGAATTATTTGTTTGATACAAAATCAATTTTCAAATAATACTAAATATTATCATATCAATTAATAAAATTTTTAATCAATTTCATAATTTATAGTATTATTTTATTTATTTATTAGTTGGAAAGATAAAGGAAAGCTTTTTTCAGACAACTTTGACATAAAAATGCAATGCTACTAATTAAAATCAAAAGTTATAAAATTGAATTAATTTTATTATCATTCAATAAAAAGTCTTTCAATAATTTTGAAAAAAATATTGATGATTAAATTTAAAAATTATTGTAAATTTTTAAATAAGCTTAATTTTGAGTAATATTTATAAAATTGAAATAATTTTATTATTATTCGATAAAAGTCGAGTTTCGGATAATAATGAAAAATAAAATTATTTTGTCAATTAAAATTAAAAAATATTGTAAAATTTTAATTTTTTAGCATTCAAATAAAAAGTTGAATTTTGGATAATAATGAAAAATAAAAGTTCATGTCAATTAAAATTCAAAATAATTTCAAATTTTAATTTTTTTTATAATTTGATAAAAATTGATTTTCGATAATGAAAAATAAAAATTTATGTCGATTAAAATTCAAAATTTAAATTTTTTTATAATTTGATGAAAAGTCCATTTTCAAATAGTATTGAAAAATAAAATATTTTGTCGATTAAAATTAAAAAAATTTTAGCATTCAAATAAAATATTGATTTTCGGATAATTAAAAATAAAAGTTCATGTCAATTAAAATTCAAAATAATTTCAAAATTTTAATTTTTTTTAAAATTGGATAAAAATTGATTTTCAGATGAAAAATAAAATATTTTGTCGATTAAAATTGAAAAATAAAGTATTATATCGATTAAAATTAAAAAAATTTTAAATAAGTTTAATTTTGAGTTTATAAAATTGATTTAATTTTATTATTATTCGATAAAAAGTCGATTTCAAATAGTATTGAAAAAATATGTCGATTAAAAATAAGTTATTGTAAAATGCAGAATTAATTTCACAATAATAGTATAATTGGCTGTATTTATAATTGTGAAAATTGATAGACGAATATAAATGATAATTATCCGTAAATCGAAATATGAGGTTAAATTATTTCTATGCACCTAATTATTAAAAAAAAATCCAATTACTTCATTGTCAATAATGTTGAAATTATCGATAGTAAACACATTGGCAACAGACAGTAACCTAAAATCGAAATCACGCACAAAACACTAACACCATTGGCTGTCATCATAGTTAGCAAAGCATACATTGCTATACATCCCAACACACCGATCCCATAAATGTAATTGAAATGTATTTTCCCTGTCTAAAATTGAATTAAAACGAATTGAAATGATTACAGTTTATACCAAAAGTAACGTAGCACCGAATAAAAGACCGAAAACTAATGGACCAGCTAAATCAGTATCTTCTACAACTTCTTTGTCAGTATTGATAAAAGGATTCAAAACAATCAATGTCTAAAAATTTAGCATAAAATTTTTTTTTCTAATAGATATTCGAGAGATATTTGCTAATGGAGATTTACATCTTATTAAATTGCCCGAAGCCACAGAAAGACATCACAAACTGAAAATAACCTTTATATCAGACTCTGTCTTATTTAACTATAATCAACGCCCTTACTTTGCTAATTAAATTGCGAATCTAAATCTAATTATCAATTTATATTTATATTAGAAGGAGAAAGTCACAAAATATGACGCAAATGATTTATTTCAATTTATTTTCTCAGTCAATTGAGATATAATTATATCATCATTTTTCACCGATTCTCAGTTCAAAGCTGTAAAAATCAAACGCATCAAAAAAATATGGAAATATATAAATAATTTTTATATTCATTTCCACGACTTAAAATTCCTCTTGACATTAACAGGAAAAGATGAGAATTTATTACACTATTAATAAGCATATTATATTTAAGCTGAGATTTTTGTGTCTATCATAAAACTTCAAATTAAAACAAAAATTAATGTGTCTGTTTTCACAAATCAGATCACTTCAGTTTCTGCACGAGAAAACAACATCTTATGAGCATTCTATGAGAGATACACAACCAGTTAGTCTTTCCCCATTGATACAGTCTATGAATAAAAAGCAATAGAGAGACAAATAATATAATTGATTCATTTGCTGCCACGCAGAAGAGTATCACTGTTAATGAAGACTAGTTTACACAAAAGTTGTTACACGAGATTCTACCAATTATACTCTAAGACCATCAGCCAATCAGAACGCAGTTTTCTTTGAGACTTGCTCAACGTTAATTTATATAGTTGGATAAAATATGCAACTAATATTATTTACACGCTCTTCTGCAATGAAAAATTGAATCAGTGATTGTTTTTCTACAAATATTCCACGATGATTTCCTATTTAATTTTTGCATTTCTTTTCCCGATGACTGACAACCGAAAATGTCAACCAGAAAAATCAATAAATATTTTAGAATGCCAAAGATACGGATTAACAGAAGTTCCAGATTTGCCACAAGTCGTCGCCAATCAAATCACCAAAATGGATTTAACAAGCAACAGTATACAGATTCTTCACGAAGAGACTTTCAAATTTTTTACGAATCTAGCAGAATTAATTGTCGACGACAATCGATTGCAGAAAATCACAGAAAACGCATTAAACGGATTGACAAATTTGAAGATTCTATCACTGAGAAACAATATTTTAGTAATACAGCCAGAATGTTTGTCTCAGAAAGCATTTAAAAATCTCAATCAATTAATCCGTCTAGATCTGTCTGAAAATCCTCTTGGAACAATTAAAGAAAATTTCTTTAAACCCCTTAAAAGTTTACAGGAACTGTTTATTGAGAAAGCAGTAAAAGGATTAGTAATAGAAAACGGCGCATTTCGTGGTTTAACGTCGTTGACGATAATCAGCTTAGCAAACAACGAATTCGAAACCGTGCCAGAATATCTTCTAGGAGATTTTAAAAAAATGACTTTGACACAGATTTTGCTCCATGGCAACAAATGGAATTGCGATTGCAAGTTGAGATGGTTGAAAACAGTTATAGAAGAAATCCTCAAGCGCAACAACAATAACGAATACACGAAACACGTAAAACCAATGTGCGAAAATCCCGTTCCATTTAAACAAATGGAGCTACAAATGATACCCGAAGAAAATTATCAATGTAAACCGATAATATACACTAAAGGATACACAGTAAAAGCCAATCAGAATTCAAATATTACTTTGATATGTGAGATATATTCTAATCCTGTTTTGAAAATATCATGGTTTAAAGATGGGACTCTAGTACAAGGCACTCATGATGGAATGAAAATATGGAATACTGAATTCTACAGGAGCAACGCGACGCTATTTATCGAAAATGCCGAACATGGATTCGATGATGGTCAATATCGATGCGAAGCTATTAATCGGTTAGGGAAAGTTTCAACAAATTTCACAGTACAAATTGTGCCAAATTTCATTTCAAAAAAAGTACAAATTCACCATATACTTATATTGATTGGCATTGGAGCGTCCGTACTAATAGTTTTAATTGGGATAATCGGTGTAATTATGTACATATTTCTTGGGAATAAAACTCAATTTGTTGAAAGCAATAACAATCAGAACAGGTTTAGAAATCGCACTCCTAAAAGAATAACAGTGGACAATAGTGAGGCATTAGAAAATTTCCATTTTCTTGATGGTGTCCAAGAGGCTAAAGTTAATAATTCCCAAACGATTCCCGATGTGAATACATTACTAACGACATCGATGTTAACATCAAATGACACAAAAAACGTCCAATTTTTTAATCAACTGCTGACAACTTATGTACCTCAGTGTCCGATTCATAATTCAACAGAAACTGACAGTGAATCTTTAAGTAATATCTGCCCCCTACATGGAACGACACCGATTTTATCGAAACAATGTCTACTAAACTGTTCTCCTATTATAATGTGTACAAATTCTGCAAACAAATCCCAATCCCCATCCGCATCCCATTATTCAAATTGTGATATTCTAAGCCCTACAAATGATCTCAGAAATTCCTTATTGGGTAATGTAGAAGCTTTCTATTCCCTAGAAAGACACGTGAACATTCCTAAGTCAAATTATCCCGAAAACTTTAGAACTCAATCTATGATTTCATCCTTTACAAATAATAATTCCCACTAGAAATATTTATTATACATGAATAATAATAATAATGATAATAATGTGTTATAATCGATAATTTGTATATCTTTTTTAATTTTTCTAGTTTCGGTTGTTTTACAAAATTTGAAAATTTCTAAAACGAGTTTTTTTATGTATTTCGATTTTTACTGGGGTCACCGGCTTCCAATTTATCGTTTATTAAGTCACACCGGGAAAAATATTTGCCAGCTGTTCTATGATAATGGTGAATTATCAAACTATAAATGGAATCAAATATTTATACTATCAGAGAGATAGTAACATATTTTGTCTCCCACTGTTCCTTTTGTTGAGACCCTTTCCCTTTCCTAGGGACGTTCTTAATCGATGCTACTTTGGGGTTTGTTTATTTTTGGATAATAAAGGAAAACAAATCACATCGAATTATTACAGCACTAAAGTGTTTCCGTGCAATAAAATATCGACTGAGTTTCGAAACAATGTCGATTTATTTTATGTTATTGCAATGTTTGTGAAGATGAGAAAAAAAACGAAGAATATTTCGATTCATTCTTTCTAACGTGAAATGAACTTTCCGCCGTAAATTCCCGAGGTAAATTGAAAATTAATGAAATCAAAATAGGATCAGGTTTCGGTGCAAATGTTTATTTTTCAATTATTACGCAAATATAGATGAGATATAAAAATTATTTCCAAGTATATAAAAAAATGCTGTTAGGAAATTACTAATATAGATTTTTAAATCATTTAACGCAATAAAATGGCACACACACACACACACATATATATATATATACACAGCGGATCTATACTCGCTAGCCTACCACACTGTCTCATTACATATGAATTCATTCATTAATGACGTGGGGAGGGAATATTGTGAAGCATTTTTAAATTTCATACCAATTTTTAGCAAAAAATATGCAATGTTTGTTTTTAGGTGTGGAGTACAATAAAAGGGGCATGGGGCAGCTCAAATTTCAAACGTTATATCTATCGATTTTAACTTTTATAATTCGTTGCCTGGTTCAGAAATTGGAATCGTTTGAAGAAAATTTATACGCGACCTACTTTTGGTGGTTACTATGGTTACAATTGGTTTTGATGGTTATGGTTGTTATACAGTAAAAATTGACCTACTTTTCAAGTGGGGTTGGAGTAATAGACGATCCCTATACAAAATCTGAATCTGAAAGTATACAGAATGCTAACCAAAGTTCAATTCTAGAAGATTTTACATTATCTGCACTTTGGTTTTTACAATGAAATATATTACTAATCATTTTACACGCCAGAGGACTTAAACCAGTTTATTGTGTAACGGCGGTGGCTTATGTATTAAATTGTATGAAAGGGCAAGGAATATTATTATTAGTAAGGCTCGTACTCTGTGAATTTATTCTTGGTATAAAATGTGATTAAAATAATAAATTATCATAGCATAAACATAAAATTTATAGCTCTAATACTATTGCAAAATTTACCGGTGGATTATCAGATTTGTGCCCGGAGTAAAGTTGCACTCAGAACCGTGAGAAAGTCATCAAGTTTTCAAGAGGAAATTTTTTTAAGCCAATTGATGAATTTTATTATAATTGTTTATGTAACGATCTCGAAAACTTAAAAATTCTTCGATTTACTTGATATTCTATAAATAGAATATTTCAATGTTTGTTATTGGCTAATTAGGTTATCAAGTTATATCGCATTATTTACTTTCTTTTCCTGCACAGTTATTACATCTTAAGATGAATAAGGAATAAATTTTATAAGCAAAAAGATGTGCCTTACATATAGCATGGAGTGAACCAGTGAGCCAATGCTATACAGTACTGCTTCCTACGATCTTCTGTCAGAAAATATATCACCAACGGTAACAGATGACAAAACGGATGATCCCATCCACGGAATTCCAAATGCAAATCCCACACTATAAACAACATTCATCGCAACACAACTGCCCAACACCCGTTACCCTAGTGCGTGAACCATTCCCAAAGACTGGGAATGAATTAGTGCAGAAAGTCATTCCCCAGCTCACGGGCTTCTGTGATCATCAAAGAATATCAAATAAGTTTGTCATTATTGGTCAGAATCGGTTTCCAGCCAAGTCACAATTTCAACCCTATAGGTAGCGAAATCATGCTGTCTCCTGATCTGAATTCAATTGTGAACTAACTACTGAGAAATGGTAAAATTGAGGTATCAAAACTTAAGTCAATTTAATCTTTTTTAATCGCAAAATCAAAGGTTATCGGGTTGACAAAGATATATATATATATATATATATATAAACTTTAATTAATTAAAAAAATAATTAGAAAAATTACCTTCTTTTTTATGTGTCCAAAATTAATTCCTAATTCTAAATAAAGATTAAGACTTTTTTAAAAAAAATATTATAAAAACCTTCAAGTAAAGGAGGTTCTCCATCAAAATTTTCCATACCACCATTTGATGTAAACGAATCATTATAGCTATTCTGAAAATCAACAGGACTTTGAAAAGCATTACCAATAGGTTGATTTTCAGGCTTATATTGAAATTGACCAAATTGTCTAAAACATAGTAAATATTTCAATTAAAAATTTCAAGACCTACATAGAGGAATTAATTTCTTGTGGAAAATTATATTGCTGAGGCGATCCGTAGATAGACATCTAAAATTTTATATTGAAAAACATGATTAAAAAATATATTATACATGAGAAGGAATGCATGCATTATTTTTACCAGGTTCAAAATTATTACAAATTTTTTTATTACATCAAGTTTTTATTTTATTAATAAACTTTTATTCAAACATTTAAATTTATAATAAATTTATTACTAAAAAACACTATAATATGATAAAAGATTAAAAAATACAATACTAGTTAAGATATCTAAGCTATGGAAATAGTAATTAAGATATATTATACGAAACGTATTCATTTAGGTGATTATTTAAACAAATAATTTAATTAATGTTTTGAGAATGATTCGCTTTAAAAATTATTAGTTACTTTATATAATAATTATCAGTTAAATTAATTTTGAACTAATTAATTAATTAAATTTTTTAAAGTAATTTGTGATGAGATCTATTGTTATTCTGACATTCATAAAATAAGATTTTAATTTATTTCACTTACTAATAATAAGATCCAACTCATTTTTAAACGATTTAAATTCCATCAAGATTTATTTCATAAAAGTGTTAAATAATCAATTACTTAAACAGAAGATAATTTAAATGTCTAAATTATCCCCTTCTTAAGATTTTCTCCACTTTTTCAGCCACTTTATTCTTTTTTCTTTCGTTCCGTCTTGGGATGAAGTTCAACTTGATGTGGAGATAAAAACTTAACGATTTTGTATGGGAATTCATACTACATGTCATATTTGCGCCTGTTATGCGTTTTCTTGCGATCTAATACCTCCTCCATCACCTCAAAAACATTAGCGTCTCTCTTTGTAATGTCTATAGCTCTCATATTGATGGCTACTGATAGGAGTAAATTTTAAATTAATGGCCAAGTAAAGATCTAACAGTCCCTATACAGAACTTGCATAAACAGTTGTAACCACTTGACACCCATAGAAAAATGACGTTGGAAGTGTGTACTAGTGGTTGGAATATTAGCAAAGGGTGAGTCTCTCTACAAAGGCTGCTAATGCCCTAACATCTCCCCGGGTTCATTGACTACCAAAGAAGGTTTAATGTCCGAATAATTTTAGGTCCCATCAACTACCCATTTTAGTAACATTGGAACAATATATAAAACCAATTGTAAGTTAATAAAATTATAAATTTACAAAACGAGAAACTTTTAATACAAATTGTGCGATTAATAAACAACTATAAATAATTTACAAAACAATTATTTTAAGTCAAATAAATACGTAAATTGTCCCAACAACCGAGCCTCTTTCAATTTCCGATTTCGGGCCCTATAATGGTTTCCTGGCCTCGTTTTTGCCGATGGTGTCCTTTTTATAACTTGCACTGCCATTCTGGTTGTCGGTTCCGCTTGCGGTGCTGATGTCGATGCTCTCACTTTTACGAATTCTGATTCCACATATGTCGGTTGCCGAGTTATATCGGTCTTGATCTGCATCTGAACTTTTAGTGTCTCTATTGCATAAGCTTGTTGTCGGATCTTTATTTTCAGGGCTCTCGATAGAGTGAGTTCTTCCTCATATAATTTCTTCTCCTGGGTTATTTGATGGTGCAGTTTTTTCGCTTTATTCGGACGGTTCCATGTCTCTTCCATACGCCTACAACAACAGACGAGAGACTCTGCACGCTGGGTTTGATTCATGACTTCTTCGTGATATTTCGCTACATCTCTTCGGAACTTTTCAAAATCTGATTTATTAGGTTGCACTATAATATACAAGTTTAATTACATCAGAAAAATTCATTTAAAATTTATCATAATATAATAAAATAAAAATATGTAGCTGCCCATTAGTTTATTCTTTCTCCGATATTAAATGGAATGTTGATGATTATATCTCAATGTATTTCACTGTTACACAACCAGAATAGACCTCATCAGTACCCTCAGTGTCTTTCTCTCATTACAGTTGAAAGACCCTGGCGCCCTTGACAATGCTTACTCAGTTGTGAACGAGGGATATTATTAATGATGATGTACAGTTTATGTATTTATGGTAAAATGAAAATATTTATATTTAATTTGCATCGATTCACTCAAACGTAAGTACATTTATATTCGGGTGCTCACATGTTCAAAGGGTTATAGACAATAGGGGGAACTGTAATATAATGATGATGATGCTAAAGTTCGGTTTTGGTCATTCAAATTGCTGTCAATTTGTTTAATTTATTGATTAAATATTATAAAAACATAACTTTAAGTCAAAACAGGTTGACCAGGATAGACGACCCTGCTAAAGAGAATATAATAAAAGTTTTATTTCTAAATATTAATTTACTAATAATAATTACATTTATAATAATAACACAATCATGCTAATAATAATAATAATAGTTACAATATCTTCAAAAGTCATAATTTATATAACAATTTATTTAATTCAAAGTGTCTAATTAATTCTGAATATTAAAACAAAGTTTTTAAAATTCATTATTGAACATCACTATAATAATAATATTAATAATAATAGTTACAATATCTTCAAAAGTCACAATTTATATAACAATTTATTTAATTCAAAGTGTCTAATTAATTCTGAATATTAAAACAAAGTTTTTAAAATTCATTATTGAACATCACTATAATAATAATAATAATTGTTGAATCTTGAAATAAAAGTTCATTTTATTTTCTATGTAAAATTTACTTTTTAGTTTGTATGTTGTTTATTCGAGTTAATGTGTATTTGTTTTTTTGGCGGAATTGTAAATTTAAAATTTGGTTTGAATTGTGGTCAAGGTTGGAGGATTTGTTGTTTGAATTATTTTTAATAAATTAAATAGCTAACAATAAATCGAATTTGTCTTATAAAGAAAACATATTTTAAAAATGTTTCATATTATCGATAATGATTTATCTAGTAGTGATTCGGAATCAGAAGATTTTTCAGTGAAAATTATGAAAATTGATATGTATAGAAAAAATGTTTTAAAAAATCCTTTTGATTATGATTCTCATTGGAATTTAATTAATGCACTAAAACATTCAGAAAAGATAATTGAAGCAAGAGAATCAAGAGAAACTATGCATATTTATTATCCATTGTCCCCTGAAATGTAGATTGATTGGATCAATGATGAAAAGTCTATTAATTCAGACAAAGATTTCATACGCGCTCTTTTCATTCGTGCAATTAAAGATTATAGAAGTGTCTATGTATGGTTTGAATATTGCAAATTTTAGGATATTTACCTGATAAAGAAGAAATTAGACAATGTTTTGAAGTTGCTATTGCTCAAGTTGGGACTAATTTATTCAAAGGATACTTAATATGGGGGACTTATCTTATTTATGAAAAGTCACTTTTTGTTGATAATGGTAGTAATGAACAAAAAGAACCAATATATAAATTATATTTAAGACAATTATCTCTCTCTTTACAGAGTAATGATGAAACATTAAAAGAATTTCTTGAGTGAAATCAAGAGAATAAGGAATGGGAAAATCAAATCTAACAATAATAATAATAATAATAATAATAATAATAATAATAATAATAATAATAATAATAATAATAAGAAGAAGAAGAAGAAGAAGAAGAATGATAATCGTCATAGTATCGAACGAGACGGTGTTAATAAATTATCGTCATAAATTTTCTCGATTTAGTTCCAACTAATCCCACTATCGATTTTACTGAAAATTGAAAAATTGAAAACGTACAAATTTTTGCTTGCCCAGCACTGCCTTATATACCGCGATTTTTGTGTGTGTGTTTTGATGCGGTAAAACAAAAACTTTAATTTTTTAATTCAAAATATATTTTTCTCTAATTCTTTGATTTTTATTATTAATTTTACAGTTTTAGATGATAAAAATCAATTTTATTTTTAATTATTTTATTTTTCTTTTAAATTTTATGTTGTTACCGCTCAAAAGTATATAGGCATTATCGTACTGAACCTACAAAAATTAGGTATTGTATCAGTTTTTTCCCAACAATATTATCTGCGGCTTTGTCTGAGTTATGTTTCGCATCTTCCATTAATTCTCGTCTAGATATATCTGCTTGCTTCAAGTTTGAGTGTAAATTAACACTTTGCCCATAAATTATCTCAAAAAGTGAAAAACCCGCCGTGCTCTGCCGACTGCTATTTATGCTGAACTCTATTCTATTCTTATCTTCACACCCAACAGTAAATGTCGCTGTAATAAGATCTCCTAAGGTGAGCTGAATTCCTGATTTGGAGACCAAGTTTCTGTAGTCTTTCCTTTAAAACTTTTATTTCAAAAAAATCCGGCCTCTGTCTGTCAATATACTCTTTGGTTTTCTATAACGATAGATCCAAATGTTAAGTATTGTCTTGAAAATTGTTCCTTCATCTTGCTTCGTGATTGCGGTCAAAGATATCGGTTTACTAAAATGATTAACCATTACTATTTTTTTATAGTATTCATCTCCATATAGGCTATATCCATAAAGATTTGTTATAGAAATTCAGAGCTATATCTGGGGATAAATATTTCCTTGGTTCTTGTCTGATCTATTTTCCTCTCAGAGCAGATATAACAACATTGTAGACAAAGCTGAATTGTCTCGTGAATCTTCAGCCAATAAAATATCTTTTTAATATAATGAAATAATTTCTTAACTCCAATATGGCATAGTTGTTGGTGTGTAAGTTGTTGTTAATAAGCCTGCAAAGGTTTCTGAAAGGTTTCAAATTAATATATTATTGTTCTTTTCTACGGTTAATAATCCTCCATCAATTCATGTATTTTTTACGTTGAATGGAAAACAATTTTTATTCCTCTGTACAAATCCATTTTTAAATGCCTCAAAGCTCTTGTAATTTGATATCATTTTGCTGCTCTTCCTATACATTTCCATAGTTTCTGTTCTTTGGACAGTGTATATATTGATTTTTGATTTTCCTTCTTTGGCTTTTTCATGTCTTATTTGACACTGGGTGCAAATCATAACTTTCAATTTTGATGGCCCATCTGCATTCGAGTGTTCTTCCTTTTCCTGTATTTCAGTTCGAAATCATATTCAGCGAAATTTACTAGATATGTTTGAAATAGAAGACTGATTGACGTTTTTGTAGTTTTCATAAACACCAATGCTCTGTGATCAGTAAGAATTATGAACTTTTTTCTGTAAATATATGCTCTAAAATGCATAACATATTCATGTACAGCAAGAAGTTCTTTCCTGGTTACACAGTAGCCCTTTTCATGCAATGTCATATGTCTCGAACCATAAACTATAACAGATTCCTCTACATCTTCTTTAACTTGACTCAAAACCCATCCTATAGCTTCAAAGCTAGAGCCTGCGTCTAAAATAAATGTTCTTTCTACTTTCTCTTGGATAATCAATAATAGGTGCTTTGCACAACCTGCCCTTCAGTACTTGGAGACTTTTATTACCTTATTTAGTCCAAATTATATCTTTGTCACATCAAGATGTTGCTGCATATAAAGGTTCTGTGATTTTGGCATAGTCTTCTGTAATAGTTCGTTAATTTTAGAAATGATCTTAACTATTTTGAACCTTTTGGCACTACTAATTTCTCAATGTCTTTAACTTTCTTTCTGTTTGTTTGACTGCCCAAGGAAACACAATTCTTTTTTTAATTAATTAGCGTTTTTCTGGATTTATATTTAAACCTGCTATTTGAATTCTTTTAAATGTTTCTTCTAGCAGCTCATTATGATATTTTTGATTTCCCCATATATCAAAATATCATCTAAGTAAGCAATTACTCCTTTGAATAGCATTCTTTCCAATACTGTGTGCATTAGTCCCTGAAAAGTCGCCTATTGAAACAGAAGTGTCCTTCTCTTGCACTAAATACAGTCATTTCTTGAATATCCGAAGCCAGTTCTACTTGGTAATGCGCTTGACCTAAATCAATTGACGAGAATATTTTTGGATCAGCGAGACAGTCCAATAAAAATTTTGTATTATACATCCGAAAAGATTCTTTTTTTTGTTATAGAATTTAATCTACGATAGTCTGGTATGTTGAGTATTTTGCTATGCTCTCATCTGCCCTCTCTCAGTCACGTTTGCATATATTCTTTCATCAATGACTTTGATATATTTTGTTTTACTGCTTTCATTTTTATTACTTTCAAAAACCTTTGACAATGCTCTCGTTTCTTCAATTTTTGTTTCTGGCTTTGTCAGTAATATTTCTTTCAGTCTTGTATTGCGTGCTTTATATGTAATGAGTTCTTGAACAATGTCTTCTTTATTTTCCCCTGAATTCAAAACTTCAGTTAATATTTTCTAACTTGAATTTCAAATGCTGCAAATCTTTCATCATCGTCTTGCTCCAACTCTGCCAATTCTCTGATTTTGTCAGTCATTGATTTCTTAATCCAGATAAACCTAATGTCCTTTTAAAAGGATAGTAGGTAATCTGTTACAAATTAAAATATTTCATTATATGAGAACATTATTTTTGATACAATTTTTGATTATGTCAACACTCGATGGGAATGATAATGCATATTTTTTTATTAGTTGCCATTGGGCTTTCGTACCGATAGCACGTTATGAAAAATATTATCAAATATAAGAAAAAAACTTTCAGGAATAACTGGGAATTGGGAACGTATCTAAAAACAACGTTTTGGCTTTGCCATCAGTTGTTTTTTATTCTCTGATGTTTCCCTACAATTTTCTAGCATCTGTTACTAAAACATCGAATGTGCCTGTCAATCGTTATTCATTTGTCAACAGCTATTCTTCTATATCTCTTATCAATTTTTCTGTTTCTTCTGATCCTCGTCCATCATAACGTCGAATGTTTAGTGTAAGCATATATTGACATGATTTTGGCAGACATTTCATTAATGATTTCGTTGTTTTTGAAACTGCGTTGATGTTCTTATTTTCGGCGTTGTCACCAGTTACATCCAAATCATTTTTAACGAATTAAATTCCATCAAGATTTATATCATAAAAATGCTAAATAACCAATTATTTAAACACAAGATAATTTAAATATCTTAATTTTATTAAAACGTTTTATAATAATTACCGATTCAACATATTACTAAATAATATAAATCTATATTATTTTAATTCAAATATAAGACGGATCACTTTATAAATTTTGCTGCCTAGAATTATTCATACATTATCATTTTTCAATTAAATTTGAAATATTTTTCAAAAATTTGAGAAGTATTCCTCCCATGTGTTTTGGAAATACTTACTAGAATTTACTTATTAGTATATTTACTTTCACCAATACACAATCTCACATTTATTATCTACTCTAGAGTTATTATTCATGTGGGTTCTGGTGATTACTCTTCGTACACATCATGAATATTAATGTGGTTCAAGATCGTGTTGATTACTGCAGCTCAATCATACACCAGCTGTCACTGAGATAAATTACCTATAATATAAAAGAAAATCAATAAATTTATAGCATATAAACACACCAACTCACCTTGAGGTTGCTTGTAAAATCGTCAATGAGACAAACCCTAAACTATAGAGACACAAAAAGTGATAGAGAAATAAAATAATGCACATTAACTCAACCTATAATAAAACATGCATGCTAACTTTTAACATGTAGCCATCCGAAGTTGAAAAAACCCCTATAATAAATTAATTCAGACATTTTTGAGATATTTTTAGAAAAAAAAATGGCAGAAAAATTGTTTAAATTTAATGCTGAGAAAACTTATCCAAAATTTTATAAAAATGATGAAATCTCTTCGTAAGATTTATTTGAAAATTGAAATTAATTTAATATTTCCATAGACTTTCAGACATTTCTGCAGAAACAATTCCATTTCGTGATGAAGAAGAAATCACATTGTACGATTTATTTGAAAATTGAAATAAATTAAATATTTCCTGAAACTCCAGCAAAAAAACATACACTGTAAATTTTATTTATAAGTTATAAAAAATTATTCTTCTTACAGAATTTCGGAAATCGATAAAATAAGAATTATCAATGCCATGGAAAATGGTGAAGACTATTTCCATTTTGGAAAATTATTAGGAATATCCAGAAATTCCATAAAAACAATAATTTATAAATACCGGAAATTTTGGAAATTGTCACAAGGCAAGAAAATCTAAACCCAAAATCTTGGAAGAAAATGGCAATAAACTACTTGATTTTGTGGAGAAAATTGTTTATGCTTCATTAGAGGAAATGAAGAACTTCTTAATTCAATTCATGGTGGTGCAATATCTCTAAACAATGTTATTGAACATTTACCACCATATAGTCCTTTTCTGAACCCAATTGAAAGTGTTGGGCTTAGAGCCAAAATTAAAAACAAAATTACAAAACCAATTTAAACAAAAAAGTGTAAATTGTATAAATTAAAACAAAATAATTATTGTCGTTTGGAAATTGTCAATATGGCTGCTGTAACATAAGCACGCACCGCAAGAAGAGACCAAAAATAAAATAAAAAATATTAATTAAAACAAATTAAAAATATAACAAAATTAAATAAAAACAAATAATTAATTAAAATCATTAAAAAGCCTACAGCTGCAGAAAGAAACATATGAAAAATAAAATAAACTGCCAAAACCTTGCAAAATAAGGTTTAGAAAAAACACAGGCAGAAGAGGGCGACCAGAAAACAAAATATTGAGGCTAAAAAATAATATTGTAAGAAAATAATAAATAAAAATAAAACCCAACAATAAAATATTAATATATCAAAAAATAAAGAAAAATATATAAAAAATTACAAAAATATTTTGAAATTAATAAAATAATTAAAAAACCCTAAAAATGGTGAAAAATCGCCCATTGGTCACACACAGGCACAAAAACACTATATATACAGCAGTCATTTTCACAATTTTTAGACTTGCAGAGACAATTTTAGTCAGGCAGAAAAATTTTAGAAATTTTTAGACAAAGTGTTTATGCCAATTTATGCCAATTTTTCCAATTTGGTTGCATGACTGTGGATTGTAAGTATTGTTTTCTTGTATAAATATATATTTCGAAGTCTTGTTACTTTGATTTTATTCTAAATGGTCGTGGAATCTTTTGGTGCCACTGAAAAATCCCACTAAAATCTTATTTATAATAAGTATCTCAATAGCTTTCGATGGGACAGATCTCGTGCCGGCTGGTGGATTAAGTTCCCTAGTATCGCTCGTGGGTCGCGCCTCGTCGGAACCTCGGTAGTCCGCAGTAGAGTCTGGCAATTGCACAGGACCTCCACGCAGGGCATCGAAGTGGCCGGGGCGAGTAGAAAATAAAATTCGGGAAGTGCGACTTTAGTTAAAGGGGTATAAAGTTTTGGTATTGAAAATTTAAAATATTTACGGAAAATTAATTAAAAATCAAGTAGGAAAGGATAGGATAGTGTAGGAATGTAAATTCGAAAATAGTTTTCCAAAAGTTGCATGATATAATCTGACAGAAGAGAGTAGCGTTTATTAAAGTGACCGCAGAGGGTGGTAACTACTTAAAATCATGGGAAATGTACCGGGAGTTAAGGAACTGATAATCAAATTTTTAATATAGGGAAAGATAAAGGTAAACTAGGACAAATGCAGTCGATACCGTGATTAAACAAATGAAATAGGAAATTTACCAAAAAATAAGGGAGGAACGCTGCCCAAATTTTTGAAGAATACATTTATAAATAATGGGTAAAGATGATAAATAAGTATGAGAATGGTAGGAATAGACGAGTAAGGACCAGGATATAGAAAGAGAAAGACGTAAGACCTTCCATCGGCAGTCAAGAACCCGAAAGTGAAAATATCGTGAGTATTTCTAGTAATGGAGCTCACCTGCTCATGAATTTTCAACCCTTATGTACATTACCAACATGGCAATCACCATAGGTACATAGGAGGGAAATAATAATAATCTTGCTGGCGTTTAGGTGGTAGATGAACAAAAACCCTAGAAAAATAAATAAAAATCAACCCTATTCGCCAACAAAAGTGTGTTCAGTAAAATCAAATTCAATATTCGGAAATCTATATCAAGAGCAGGTGGATTCAGTTCAATGAATTTCCAATCCAGATTCGATTTTCTGAAGGACGCACTGGATAACGAGCTGGTGAAAGAAGACTACAGAAATTTAACTTATTACTTTGTGCATATTAGGAGATTTTTTCCGAAATGTATAAAAAAATACATATTTTTGGAGACTAGTTATTGTTACTTACTTGATTTCCTAAATATTATTTATAGTAATATATATGAAATAGTTGATCAAAGTTATATTTAAGAGCTTGAATTATGATCATATTTCCTTATGAAATCATAATTAAACTCTTAAAATTTAACTTTAAGTTATTTAACAATATAAAAAACAACTTACTTAGCAGCCATTTAAAAAATGGCTGAAATGCATTTATTTTTCACAAAATAAATTCCGCCAAGTTGATTTATGTATCAACTTGAATTATAGCGGAATTTATCTCAGTGACAGCTGGTGTAATAGTCACAACTTCCAATTAAAACACAGTACAGCTTTGGTGGAACACGAAAGCAATAGTGAGATCACCTGGAGACTGCTAAGCCACGTATTCACTGGGTTCAGGATGTTGATAGAATGCATTTTACAGGTAGATAGTTAACAGAAAATTACGATTCCAAGCGCATATACCATATCAGTTAAGCGCATAAGGAAAATGTTACATTTACGCATCCGTTATAAGTAACATTAGAATTGTGACTTAATGAGTAGTTGTCATTAAAAAGTGAACGGTCTCGTCATGACTACTAATACACTAGCGCATCGATGGGTTCAAGAACTACCGTAGAAGAAATTGTGCTCATTTATAATTATAGTCTCTCAATTTATCACGAACAAGATTATGATATAATAGAATTTTAAAAATTACTTAAAATAATACAATTTATGCTAGTCAAGTTTCATAGTTCACAAAACGAAGATTTGGTTATTTGCAAGAAGTATGAAGTTAATTTCACAATGAGGTGGTTATCGTCCGAAGATATCCCATAAGCCTGGTGGCTTTCAGTTTCCACCTTCTGAATCTTTCGGAATTTCTTGGGCGTGGCTTGTATGGATGTACGCGTCGGCGCAAATAAAGCTCCATTGGATCTGATTTCGTGGTTGTGGAAGCAATTTTCCTTTTTTTGATTATAAAATCTACTTTCGGAATAAATACCAAAGCGTAAAATTATTATTCGAGGGCCAGCTCAGATGCTTTCTTTTAGCTCGAATTGGGTAATCATTTTTTCCAAACTTTACATTTCGCAACATCTTCTTTGTATTGTCTTTTTAACAACTCATTTTTTTAAATTTAACTTCTTATCGATATCCGAGCTTTTTCATGTGTATTCTTTTCACTGACAGCGCCATGTCATTGACTCATTTCTTTGACATTGTAAGAACAGCTAGCCCGTGATAATGAACCACGTCCCAACGAAACATTTCATAATGAAGAATTTTGGTACTCACTAGAATTAATTTAATAATCTAATTTATTATTAATGTCTTGCTATAAATTTATGTAACAAGTAAACAACTGTGTGTTTATTAGGGCGACGATAGTGTGATCGTAAACATAAACATTGTTTTTATAAATTGTCAAATTTAGTTTTTTGAAATTTCAAAATAGTGGATTGTATTGGGCAAAAACTGAGATTAGTTAAATTTTGCTTGTCCAGCACGATAACTTAATCATAAGATTTGAGCGATAAAACGAAAATGGATGACTCATGAAAAGCAATGATGGAGCATCCCAAAAATAAATGATTTAAAAATCATACAATAAATGAATAATAAAAAATTCAAATGATAGCAAAATAAATTAAAAACATGAAATAAACAAATTAAATTCAAAATAACCAAATTTAGCAAAAAAACATCAAAAATTAAGGAAAAATAAAATAATTAAAAACAAAATCGAATTTATTTATTAAATAAATCAATACCAGCAACAAAAGCTGAAAATTGGTAAAAAAGTGGTTTTAATTAAAAAAAATGGAATATTTTGTTTTATCGAATCAAAATACACACGCGAAAATCGCAGTACATAAAGAGACTCTAGGCGAGCAAAAAGTAGCATATTAAAACAAACTTTCAAGTACCCTCAGCACATTATTTCAATTTTAAAACTCCGAAAGTTATTTTAAAATTATCGAATTTAAAATAGAAATTTTATCTAGATATTCAGGTTTTTTTATAAAGTTATGAAAATAATGTAATTATTTTGATAAGTATTAAACTTGAAATGACTATTAAATTATTATTGTTTGTCCAAAACAGAGAACTTTCGTGATTTGTTTTGTTAAGACGATAATACATTCACATTCACAGGCACCAATTTGAGTTTTTTACTCCTTAATCACCAAATAATTCAAAGTAAGAGAATAATTAAGAAAGAACATTGATCCTTAGAATTTTTCATCAATTTGTCAACAGTCTCTTTAATCATCAACAATAAAAATGATTTAGAAGGATCAATGTTTTGGAAAGTCTGAGTGTAATTTGACAAATGATTGTGAATTGAGTGTTGATCTAAATAAAAGTAAAAATGGATATAAAAAATTGAGCCTAAATATGTGTTAATATTTCCGTACTCTGAAGGTTTTACAAATTATAAAAGAAAGTTAAGTAAACAGATCGGAAATTTAGAGCATAAGATCGTCTCTAATTTGTGTAAGTATGCAATATGTTAATTAATAAATCAAAAACTCCGGTTGGATTGTGTTCTGATCTCGTTTATCAATTTACATGTAAGATTATAATGCCACATACATTTGAGAGACTTCCCGTCATCTATGTACTCGAGTTCTAGAGCATTGTCGATTGAAGGGTTTGACCAATATTAGTGAGCACAATAGATGCTGTAAAAGTGAAATAGGAATGCCTGATTTTAGAATTTTGTTGAAAAGTTTTAATAATTATTGGGAACGCGTGATATGTGAAGCATTGATGATAAGGTCATTGGATCCAAAGATTAATGTGCAAAGTGCTGTGACTACGAATGTTTTGAATGTTTTTAAATAGTTTACGTATGTTAAATCATGTTTATGTATTGTTTTTTTAAAAAAACTTTTTTTTAATATTATTAAAATAATTGAAATTTTAAATAACATTAATGTTTTTAAAAAGTTATAATAAAAATGAAATTTTAAATTAATTAAAAGTAATTTGAATATATTTTATAAATATTTATTTATTACAAAATTAAATTAATAAAAAATAATTTGTTTAAATTAAAAGTTAATTCATAATATTTTTAGTTGGTTTTGAGTACCTGAAGCTGATAGTTATGCTATCAAAATATATAGTACGAAAAGATTTTTATTGGCGTTATCTTTTAATAATAATAATAATAATAATAATAATAATAATAATAATAATAATAATAATAATAATAATAATAATATAATAATAATAATAATAATAATAATAATAATAATAATAATAATAATAATAATAATAATAATAATAATAATAATAATAATAATAATAATAATAATAATAGTAATGATAATAATAATCGTAGAAACAATAAGAGCAATGCATATAATAGTAACGATGATAATACTAGTAATATTAGTAAGGAACATAGTAGTTATAATAGTGATAAGGGTAAGAGAGATACTGTGAGGATATTTAACATAACGAATGGTGTACAGGCCATAGTAAAATCAATAATACAAACAACTACAAGAAGGACTATGGGAATGGACATTCTGATAAATGATATAAAAGTATAGATTAACATTTTCAATAGATAGGACAATAATGGGACCTTAAAATCGAAATCGAGCACAGGCCTTCTATCGGCAGCTCGTTGGACCCATGGATCGTTTGTTCAATTATAGCATTAGCAATAGCGCTCACTTTTTGCGGACGATCCACCCACTCGAACACAGTTCCAACGTTACTTATCAACGGGTGCCGAGTGGTAAGCGAAAATATTTGTATGGGTTGTAACAATAATATAATTTAAACATCTCAACACCCAGAAACCCACCATTATTTTTCTTTCTGTTTCTAACTGTACTACTCTGACTCACCCATTCTCCCAGGGATAAATTTCAATAATTCTTCCAAGAGGCCAGCTCTCTTCCTTTGAATAATTTTTGTTAACCCAGATTACTCCTTCTTTGGTATAATGTATTTGGTTACATCCACAATTTTCTTTTCCTTCCATTGAGGTGTTTTTTCTTTTTTTCCTTAGGGCCCAAATTCTTGTACTCTTTTCCATCCGGCACAAGCTTACGTGCTACGTATTGATTAGGTTTGATGTTTCTACTCCTTTCATTCTCACTATCAGATAATCATTTTTTTAAATGTGTTGATTATGCAATGATTATTTATGTGGGTTTATTTGAAACAGTCGCTGTACAGTTTGTTTTGTTTGGTGAAGTTTGTTGGTTTTTTTGGAATTTTTTGGTTGTATTTTTGCCGTTTGGTAAAATGTGATTTTATTTCTGTGTTTGGTTGGTAGCTGTGCGTTTATTGTTAGTTTTATAAGGGTTTAATCTACGAACGTTGATTCTGATTTTTCTGTTATTTATCAATAATGTTCTTACGTTTTTGCTTATTTCTAATAACTTGTATGGTTCATTATATTTTGGTTCAAAAGGTTTTGTAAATGGTCTCTTGATAAATCTGATGTTAGTCTAGTTTTGTTTTATTTGGAATTACTTTTACTACGGTTTGTTTTGGATTTGAATTATTTGCTTGTTTCTTATTTGTATTTTGGGTATTGTCTGTAAAGTTGGTAGGTTTGAAAATTTATAATTTCAATTCAGATCAATCAAAACAACTCCATAACACAAAATCCATTTCCCAATGGATTTGCATACATAAAAAAATAATACTTTATCAGCGATTTCGTCAGCCATATCTACATTCCTAATTAATGTTGAATCTGAGAATTTTTTATACAATTTGCTCAATCCTTTAACATATATATTTTCTTCCTGAATACCAGATCACTGCTTCTGTTAAACTGAGCTTCTAATAGGCTCAAATCTGCTTCGATTTCCTTTATCACTCTTTCATGTTCCAACTGGTTTAGTTCTCCCATCACCTCTTCATTATTGTCTTCATATGGTTCTATTCATCTTTGTTCTTCAGTTATATCAATTTCAACTTCCATAACTTAGTCGAGCTAATGAGATCTTTAGCCTTGTTCTTCTTCTATAACTATTCTCGAATTCAGTAGTAGTTACAGGAGCTTCCCATACAAGGAAATCTTTGTTAATCATATAAATTCCTTCATACATTTATACATTATTTTTTCTTTAACCTGCTCTATCACTTCACTAGATTTAATTTCGAAAGTAATTATTTTCGTATTCAAGGTTTTTACAATTATTTGGTACATCATCCCTCCCCCCTTCTTACTCGAGCCATAAAACTTTTATTTAATTTATTAGTGTAAAATTAATTTTTACGAATTATTCAACAATAAAATTTATTAACGAGCAATTAGTAAATAAAAATAAATAATAATCATAGCTTAATCGTCTACGTTAGTTTCCTGATTACACGGAAACACTATCCTTCAATATTATAATGCTCCTCCATCTTCAATTTTTCGGAATTTTCGATTGGAATTATCCTAAGTTAGTAAGATTGTTTGCAAATTGCAGGATGGCTTGAATTTTCCAAAATATTCTTTTTAAATCTGTTTGTTTTAACCCTGAGTGTTATGTTAAATTCCTTGTTTTAAATTTTGCATTTCATTTAGATTAAAAAATCAATTTTCAATTTTTTATAAACTTTTCTTTTGCTATAAGTAAGTCGCTAGTTTACTATAGAAAATTAATTTTTTTTTAAACGTGATTTAAAATAAGAATAAAAATATTCAAATAAATAAGATAAGAGCACCGGGGCGTGAATTTAACGTAAGTCAAACACACAATTGAAAAGAAAAATAAATAAATTGAACCATGACAGTAATCATTAAATCTTTAATTAGTGTTTTATAGAATTTACAAAATATCCGCTATTTTAGTATCCGCAAATATCGGTTTTCATGTTTTGAAAACCGCGGTTAACCGTCGGATACGGATATTTTAAAAATTGTTAAATAAAATAGAAAATAAAGTAATATACTTCAAAAACTGTTGGTTTAAGTTGAAAAGTTTTTATTCATTTTTTTCATTTATATAAAAATATTTTAGAAAAACTAAGAAATTAAAAGAATAATCCGATAAACGTGTTTGAAAATTATTACAAAAGTGGGAGGAAACATAGAACGTTCTTTCAGCTTCAGTTAATGATGGTTTTATTGTTGTTGTTGGTGTACGGTGAGTTATAAATTTCCTATAGTCATGGGAACCATTGTTACCCCCTTTGCGTTTGTACTTTTCTAGAGTACCTCTTTCCCTCATACATCTCATAACTTCATTTCACCATTATGTACCAGTGAGATAACTCACATTGGTACTGCACATAATAGCCGAAAACCCTTCAATCAGATGAGCACTGTTTCCAATACTACTCCTTGGATGACCCTCGTTTTCAGGTTCTAGACTGCCGTGGAAGGTCTTACGACTTCTCACTCATAATACGTAACAAATTCAATCTGGATTTATGTACCACTCCCGTCTTTACTGAACGGTTTCAATTTAATGAAAATTTAATATAATTGAATTTAGTGTTTAAATTGATCAGTTTATTTAATGTATTACGTTGGAAATTCAAAATTTGGTTATTTAGTTTAATTACATGGAAATGTATTCATGGGACATTTTGAACATCAATTTAGTGTTTATTTCCGAAATCAAATTAAATTGGAATTGGTAGAAGCCCTTCAGGTCTGCAATCCCTTTTGTGTGACCCCGAATTCCTCGCATGTCGTTGACTATTTAAATTTTAATTAAAATTTTAATTCAGGGTTGTAGACTTTAGATATCTTTACTTCTTTCATTTCAGGTTTGACTGGTTCATCGCTTAAATTTGGATTCCCCTCTCCAAGTGTTCGTCGCGGGTCTATCCTTATTATTCTCACGACAATTCGTCTACCGATACATGTCATTCTATTTAGTTATGAGACAAACGCGGTACATTTTGTTATTATTATTAATGCATTTAAATAAAAACGCGAACAAGAGAAAATGAGTATAGAACACAGAAAAAAGTTGTATTCAAAGCTACATCCAATGGGTACTTTCACAGTGAAATAATTTCGTCAAGTGAATATTATTCATTCATATCGACGGGTGATATTGACGCTTTGGAACTCGCCGTGTTTGACCCACATCGCCTTTCGTCATACGACTCGTCGCCATCTTTAGATGAAAATGAGCTGGAGGAATACTTAATTCGGGCAGCTCGCAGTGGTCGACAAATTCAGGCTGGGGTTGTCGTCTCTGGCTAATCGCTATAGCCAATTTGAACCGTTCGGAGAAATTCACATTTAGCTGATCCAATGTCAACCTAATGTTCAGCACCATGTCGTCAAGAGCGGCGGACGTAGACACGATTCGTGGATCTTCCCAATTTGGCGGGAGAATATTCTCCAAAGTGATGATTGAGGGAATCTGCACCAGTGTGCTTTCACTTGCTTGCTCAAAATATGACAGTAGGAGCGCATGTTCCGCCCGTCATCGTTCTCGACGTCGGCGATTCTTATAGCGCCACCATTCATCCTCTAGAACGTCTACTACAATATCGATATATGAATTTAATAGGGGGACTTGCCAGTGACATTAAAAAATGTCGCGATCATCCAGAGTATGTAAATTATTATTAAAATAAAATCGTTAGAAATTATATTGACATTAACATATACAAACTTTTCAAAATAAAACTCAATCCTTACTTCAAAATTCAAGAGTGCATAAAAGTTAAAATCGAAAGTTAAATTAAGTTTTTTGTTGTTAATTAAAAAGTTGAAATTATAAAATTTGCCACTGATTATATAGGTATTTTGTGTGTGTGTGCGACCAATAGGCGAGTTTTCGCCATTTTAAGCGGTTTTAAATGATTTCATTAATTTTTAAATATTTTATAATTTTTTACTCATTTTTCCTTATTTTTTGAATTTGCATTTTTTCAAATTTATTTTTATTATTAATTTTTTAAACAATATTCCATTTGACCTTTAAAATTTTGTTTCTTGGTCGACGCTTTCGCCTGTGTTTTTTCTAAACCTTATTTTGCAAGGTTTTGGCGGTTTTATTTATTAAATATGTGTTTCTTTCTGCGTCTGTAAGCTTTTATCAATTTTATTAATATTTGTTTTAATTAATTTTGCTATTTTTTAATTTGTTTAATTGATGTTTTATTTTATTTTTAGTTTCTGCTTGCGGTGCATGTTGAGAATTTGGTTAATTTGTTCTCTTAGGCCCCATGTAGTTTAGTAACTTGGAAAATGGACTCAAATTTTGAGTCTTTTCTCCAAGTAACAACAATAATTTAATAAAAGAAAATGAAAAATTAATTTTTAAAAACTATTAAAATGAAAAATTAATTTTTAAAAACTATTAATCCAAAAGGAACAATGTAAAAATACTTTTTGTTTTAATGTTTTGTTTCGATCAAAAAAAGTGCGCTTTATGTAAATTTTGAAATTAATTGTACTCTTTATACTGTTTATAATTTTTATGACTGAGCAACTACATAATTATAGAGATTTAGAGTATACAAATAGATTGAATAAATTAGAGGAAGAAGCAGATAAATTAAATGAGTTAACATTTAATTCCGAAATTCCACGGGAGTAAGATGAAGTGGATATTGATAACGACAATTGCTTTAAATCCTTCGAACTTGAAAATTCATTTCCCGATGGAAACACAACTAACAAAGATTTTAAAACCGATTATGAAGTTGAAAAATCTTCAGATGACCTTCTTGAATTAACTGGATCATTAATTAATTTCGATGATGAATTTGAAACAGCTTTTAACAAATCACCGGTTATAGATGAAAAGGATATTCAACTAAATTCATTGGTAAATGAGAAAACAGAAGAGATTTTGGACACTTCACTATCCTACACAAATATGGCTATGGAGTCGCCATTTGTAGAGTTGACGAAATTTTCCGAACTGCTCCATCAACAATATCAAAAATCTGACTCAAGAATTCACGTTCTCAATCAAATAATATCTACTCATCTGAATCAATTGAATAAAAAATTACAACTGTTAAATCTATCAATCGAAGTTCTTCCACAACTACGATATTTTTGCATTTTCTCGAGCTTGGTAGCAATCGATAATAAATTAACTGAAATTCAAACTAACGATCTTGTTCTTCAAGGACATTCTCAGGAAGGTTTTGGATTTTTTTGGAACATCAAAAACGCTAGTGTATTACTTAATTCCGCAGTGAATGGAACAATTCAATTGTGGAATATTAATTGTACTCCATAAAATAAAATTGAAATCACCATGTGTATGTGCGTGGCCTTTTTCATTAATTTTATTTTTTTGTTTTAATTATACCATTTTTGTTTAAATTTTGGCTTTAAGCCCAACATTGTTAACGCTTCAAATAATGTTTAAGTTTTTCTGGTTTTTGACCTGTTTTCTAAAATATTATAATGCCCTCTTTGATGTTTAAGTTACATATATTTTCACCACAAACATTATTAATTGCAGCATCTAGTTCTGGTTTCAACGTAGTTGGTGTATCTGAATTCAAATATACATGTTCCGGCGAAGATGAAGCCAATATAGATGAAGAAGATTCAAAAAGTCTACAAACAGCGCAGATAAAAATTTCAAAACAATTTTTGATGGTTTTATAGAGTTATTAGTGAAGCATGACAGTGAATCGATAATGATAGAGTTTTCTCGTTCTTTCACATATCGTTCAATATTTGATTTTAATGTAGTACTGATCTCGTCATTACACTCATTTAATTTGTTGTACAGAAAATTCATCGCTTCTTTAGCTGTTAATAAATGGGCATCCTGTCTCCCCAATGTTTCAACAGTTGATGTTAATGGTTTTATTGCATTCATTAAGCTAGATAGTTTGTTGAAATCTATTCTAGATACTAGATAAAGTTCATTTAATTCAATAATCGAGTTTTTAATTGGAACTCGAACTCTGATTAGTTTTTCTAACATAGGGTGAATTTCAATAATGAAGTTCAAATTCGTGTCCAATTTCATCCACAATTTTCTTTTGTAAAATTAAATTTCTAAAGCACTAGATTTTTTTCAAAAACTTGATTAAAATCCGCAGTTTCTTTAGATTCATTTGTATGTCGACATCATAATCATCTACAAATTCTTCTTCATTCAAATCAACCAAAAAATTTACTTTCTTGGAATTTGTCATCATCATCGTCATCAATAATATCAAAATCATGATTTCTCGATTTATAAAAAGTTTCAACTACTGCCAAGTGCATCCCTGGCAAAAGCATAATAGTGATTCGGAAGAACCATCTCTTCCATACTTAACCATCACACTATTACCATCATTTGTAGTATAAACAATGTCGGCTTAGAAAGAAAAATTAAAATTTTCTAAATGTTTGATTACAATTTCAAAAATTACAGCTGAAGTACATGAATCAATAGCTCTTACCAAACCTAGATTGTCGCAATTTCTATTCTTTCCATGTGCATTAATAGTACCGCCGATTTTGTGCACTCTGCCACTCATCAAAGGTTATACTTAACTTACTAACATTAATTTTTCTATTACTTCTTGTTTCATACTTTCAAATTCAGTATGAATAAGTCGCATAAAATCATTTTCACTTTTTGGGAGGTTATTCTCTGTCTGCTATAGATTACCTTATAAGCTTAGAATGTGTAATTGTACGAATTGTTATTTCGTCTTCAGCAGCTAATCTTGAAACAATTTCACTTAAATTTTAACGAAATTCATTATATTTTTTTCTTTGAATTGTTTGGATCTTGGCTCCCTAAAAATAGAATCATCATTATCCCATTTACAATTGATTATATGAACCAGTTTCAGATGGTTTAACATTGCACCAGTGCTTCCATATTTATTTGAAATAAAAACCAGACAATTTAAACATTGAGCCTTTGCAAATTGTTTTATTGGTAGACGGAATTTTTTTAAATATTCCAAAAAAGGAGCTAACAGTGCCATGGTCTAAATTTACGGAAAAATAATATATTTTTTAACAAAAAAATACTTGAATAAATTTACGGATAAATTACCTTTGATTTTATTCAATTCCTTGAAGGTTAAATGTATCAATTTCTAATAACAAGAATTAATACGTATTATATTATAAAAGTACAAATTACTTATTATTTACAAAATTATGATTACCGATTTTTAATCAATAATGCTGATAGAAACATGCAAGTTAAATATAATAACGCCTTCTCGATATAAAAATAAATTATGCAATGTACTTAGAAAGCACATAAAATAATTTACTGTTTTCTTAGAATTGGCAAAAAATCATTTTTTTCTAAGCCTACTTTGAAATTTTTTCTTATGAACAAGAAATTAATTAATTTCTGAATAATTTACATTACATTTTTATTATGAATCCCCAAAATCAAATGAGATATTTTTCTGTACTCTTTTGGCCAAAATTTATACAAAACCGGAACTTTTACCATTAGTACAAAAATGGTTAATAATATTGAAAATGACAATTTTTTAATGTTTTAACAGTTAACCATAATTCACACAATTAGCACTAATAATTGTTTAATTGAATATTCAATAAAAATTTAAAACTGAAAACTAAATCAACACTTGTCAAAATCATTATGTAATAGTACAATTAAATTTCAAATTAATAATTAATAAAGTCATAATTCTCTGGATAATAAAAACATTTCAGACAATAAACAATTTGTTTATTTGTCAACTTTTCATTTTTTTCCAAATGAAATTAATAAAACAAATAAAATCAATAAGCCAAAACAAAGAATTTTAACTTACATAAACACATTTTATATTTTATGGATAAATTGTTTTCCAGAAATTAAAACAATTAAATGAATTTGTAATTGAATTTTAATTTCCAACAATTTAGATTTGTTCCTCAGCAGAATTTACTTAAAAAATTCATTTATTAGTCATTATTCGAGATTTAATTCCTCCCAATCATTCTCAATAAATCAGTAAAACAATCATATCAATTATTTTCTGCTTATTGATAAATATTACAGAAAGCATCGATAAATATTTCTCGTGATCATATATCATGTAGATAAAGAAGCAAAATAATTATTAGAACATTCACAGAAATTCTGTTCATGACTCAATTCTGATTGGCCAACAAATGACAACCAATGAAAAAATCATTCCATTTCCCAATGTATATTTTTTGTTTCATATGACAAGAAAATTTAATGATATTGTTTTCGTCTTGAGTTTTAATTAATGGGTTGCACTTCCTCAAATAATAAAAATATGACTAAAAATTGTGAATCCAAAAATGATATTTTAACAGAAGAATTTAAACAGGTATTATTTTTTTAAATTATAATTTATAAATTTTAATGATTTATTATGAGAAATGCAATACAAGTTATAATAGTAACGACAAATTTAATTTATATTTTTTTACAATTAAAACAATTATTTAATTTTTTTAATAATGTTTTATTATTGTTTTATAAAAATCAGGAATTATATTAAATTTCTAAATTTTTGTAAATAAAATCACAAAAAAATAATGCTTATTTTCAAATTTATTATTTATTGAAATATGAAAAATTATTAATGTTTTATAAATAAATAAATTACTTAGGAAACTCTATAAGTTTTACAAATTTTAAAATATAAACTATATTTAATTTTTAATCTTATTGGTAAAACTTATTTTCAATTTATCGTGCGATTATCAATTAAGATTTTTTGACACGCATTTCAATGATTTAGAATTTTAATTATCTTCATTAAGTTTTCGACTTTGAATTAATGAAAAATATTGAAAAATAACAATCTTGAAAAAGGCAGTACTGAAAATTTATGTCAAAGTGAAAAAGTATTGGTTTATAGTCGAAAACTTAATTAAGATAAATTAAATGAAAAATGAAAAACAGATCAAAAGCGAACAAAAACGTAAATGATTTTTTTTGCATTTGTTTGAATTATCTTGTGTTTTCTATAACAAATTGTAATCGTGGATTTTCTTCAAAATATATAATCGCCAACAATAAAATTGTTTTAAGTCTATGCGATGAAATTAATTAATATAATGATAATTAATATAATTAACACTCGAATCTACGATTCATAGTTGGTTTTTAAAATTGGAATCGAAATTCTTTTTGAGAACGGGTAGTCGGAATGTTTCTAGAAAATGAAAGTGGATTATTTTCGGTCTCACGGTAGACGAAAACTCCTTTATCCGTACTATGTGTATCTTCAGTTACACTTTTCCAAAATTAGTACGTCATTTGCCACAATGTTGATAATTTACTGCGTAAAACATTAATAAAAAACGCATAAAAATATCGAAGTTAGGACTAACTTAAATATTTACACCTTTTAATACTTACATAAAGTAGAAAACAATATAAATAAATTTAATAGTAATTTTAATAACTTTCATTTAACAATATTTACAATAAAAACATTTATTCAGGTCAAGTTACAATATCACTTTTTCAAGAAAAATATTTTCAAATAATGAAAATAAAATTAAAAATTAAAATGTACTATTAATATTTTTATTTAATTTTCATGATTTCAAGGTGGTTTAGAATTTCAAATGAAACACTAAAATTAATTAAAATTAATATTTCACAATTTAATACACAAATTCATTAGAACAAAATCATAATTCGACTAATATTTAATAACCAATTAATTTTTTTTATTATCTCATTTTTTATTGGTCATTAATAATTTTAATTTAAATTTGTTTTTGAATCGATATAAATAAATTTATTATTAAATCATTTAATTAATTGAAAAAAATATATCACACTAATAACAATTATCGGTAATTTCATTTAAAAATTATCCAATTACTATAGTTTTTATAAAAAATCTTCCATGCAAACTTTTTTAAGACAAAAATTGACATTTGATTAATTGGTTCAATGATTTATCACCTTTATCATTACTATCATATGGAAACTCATTAATAATTCTTTGACATGGATGGCGATTATATAAGAATACGGATATTTGCTAGATAAGCAGCCACTGAGTATGGTTCAAGTTTCAAGAGATTATTGGAAAATTTGTTTTTCTAAAGAGAAAAAAGTTCTTAGAAATTATTTGTCAATCTTTTGTAAGTCTTATCTCTCTGAAAAATTCACTATTAAAATTGTGTTGGAAAAATCTGAGGTCTGTGAAGATTGAACAATTAATTAATCAAATTTTTGAGCTAAAAATTAACATATTTCAGTGGAAAAATTTGTAAACTGATTGTAAATCAAAACACATTTGTATCAAATGGAAGTCTCTTGGAGATGTTAATACAAAAATATGAATTAATCGATTAATTAAAAATTATAATTACCAAATCAATCATCATGAAGTAGAAAATAAAATTTAATTTTTAATAACCAACTGATTAACAACTTATTTTATGAAAAAATGTCAATCGACATATTCTCCAAAACATCATGTATCATCGAGAATTATCGTAATACAATCTTTTACACCAATAAAAATATTGAAAGGTTTCTGCCAAATATGAAACAGATTGTAATTTGATAAATATGATTGATGTCGACAAATAAATATGGAATTTTTATCTTTATATTATATAAGGTACAGTATGTGATAATGGATTAACAATGACAACCAATGAATACTTAAGATTATCTTATCATTGAGTTGGTTTTCTTAAGAAAACCATGAAAAGGGAAATTTCATTGCCATGTTTAATGATAGACCCTGATAAATAAACAATTTCAATTTCATTCAGAATTGTCTTTTGTTTGAAAATAAAAGATTACTCTGTTTAGTTTACCACATAGTTGTTAATGAAATTTATATAAAATACCAGTTCTTAGGAAACTTACCCTATTGTAAAATAAGAAAACTGATTGTCGTAAGAAATTTTATCTCGATAATATTTTGGTTCAGAGTTGGAAAATTTTAGTTTCGATGATAATAAAATTTCATCAGTGTTGGGTCTTGTTCATTTTATATAGTACCCGTGGAGTCAGAATTAAATTTTAATCCTCGCAAAAATTTAGACTCAAAAAATGTGACAAATTATTTGGTTTAAAAACAATAGATTCTGATTCTGCGCGTTCCCTCAACCCAACAAATTAAAGTTTTATTTATTTATAACAAATCACAAAATATCAGTCACAAAAGCTTAAAATCATTACAAATTTGTATAAGTCTAGTAAGGTTAAGCTTTTCAATGATTTGGCGGCCGATTCTTTCGAAATGTAACAGATATCTCCTCACTTTAAGCTTTAAACCAACAATCAATTTTATGTTCCTAAATCTGTCAAAGTAATAACTTGATTCTCGTGTCTAAATCTTGTCAAAATATGTTCAAAATTTTTTCCCAGTGCTTTCAATTTACTTTCTTTTATCAATTCTAACTTCAGAAACAGATCAGCGATTTTCTAGTCTTACATTGATTATAAAGATTAAAGTAATAATTAATTTTTACCGACGGCCCTTACTGCTCCTGCCTTTCTCTAGGAATTTGGATTTTTCTAATGGAATGATTTATGTCGTCAGCAAACTTCAAATTAATCAATTAATTAGTTTGTATTTTTATTATACCATTGCCCTAAGAGAGGCCATTTATCGATTTTTAATTTAGATTTTTGAGTTTAACCTTGTTATGCTATATTCTCTTGCGAAAAGTAACGCTTTTCGAATTTTTTATTTATTTTTACACAAAATTTATTTTTCTGAATTTTAATTGATTTGCACTTGAATCTTTGAACATTTAAATTTAATTCGCACATTCTTATGGAACTCCAATAATAATAATAATAATAATAATAATAAAAATAATTTATTCTTAAAATATTTCGATCTTAACAAGATCCTGATCACTCATAATACAAAATTCACAAAGTCTTTCTCTTTCTGCTCTTTCTCTGTTTGATCTTCCTTTCCCACGAATGATTTTAATAAATGACAAAATTTAAGCAAATTTTTAAAAGCTTTTAAATTTAATTTAAAAATGAATAAATCTTA
Organism: Schmidtea mediterranea; assembly: GCA_022537955.1. Classification (NCBI taxonomy): domain Eukaryota; kingdom Metazoa; phylum Platyhelminthes; order Tricladida; family Dugesiidae; genus Schmidtea; species Schmidtea mediterranea. Next base: position 186,984,939 of record CM039680.1, read on the forward strand.
ATAATACATTTTTTAACGATTTAAACATTGTTAAAAATATTTTAAAATATAAACTTTAATATTTCAAAATTGAATAGAAATTCACAAAGAATTTTGTATTTTGAGTGATCAGGATCTCATATTTTATGAATAAATTTGCGGAAATTGCTTACATAGTTATTAATTTAATTTATGTTTATATAAATAATTCAGCCATCGACAAAAAAGTATTTTTAAGATAATAATAATAATAATAATAATAATAATAATAATAATAATAATAATAATAATAATAATAATAATAATAATAATAATAATAATAATAATAATAATAATAATAATAATAATAATAATAATATAATAATAATAATAATAATAATAATAATAATAATAATAATAATAATAATAATAATAATAATAATAATAATAATAATAATAATAATAATAATAATAATAATAATAATAATAATAATAATAATAATAATAATAATAATAATAATAATAAAACTATTGCTTTGTTTTTGCTTTTCAATCTATTTTACAAGTATTTCGTACAAATGCATATTTAATAAAAGTTTAATAATTGAATTATAAAAGTAATTTTTTAAGGATCTTGAAGAACAAATAAATCAGTTTCTCATTCATAAAAAACCAATTTGCATCGGATTTATAATTGAGGACAAAAACAAACACGTGAGTGAAAAATCTGAATATAAGTTTACAATTCATTTTTATATATTTATATATTTTTTTACTTTTCTATGAACATTAATTTTATTTTTTGAAAATTTTATTTTCCCAGTAAATATTTCAAATCTCATTGACTGACTGTTGACATTTAAGTAAATACATCAAATTAATTATTAGCAAAATATTAATACAAATTTAGAAAAATTGTCAAACGTTTATTGTTTTTTGTGATATTTTTAATAATTAAGAAAGTAAATAAATTAAAATAAATATTTAAATTAATGTTTTTAAAATATTGATTATTTATCTATAAAATGGATATTAATTTAAATACCAGTGCAAGAATTAAAAAGATTCTAAAGTTTAGTAAATACAAAATGGCATTTTTTTATTTTTTTATTATTCAACAAATTCTCTAATACAAAGTTATATAGGATTATAGAAACATTTTACAGCATTTTGGCACATTTATAGGATGATATTTTGCGCTCAACTTCAGTAAAGCCTTTCAGTTCCACGAATGTCTTTTGGTTCTTGAAATAAATATTTTTATATAACTCTTAAGGAAATAATCTCTAATATTGTTAGAAGAACGCATTTGAGTCATAAAATAGAATTAATAAGCAAATCTGGATAAGTATATAGAATAAATAAGTTACAAACGCATATATTTCACCAATAATTTGATGCACCAAAGTGCAATTAAAATTCAAAATTCAAAACATAAACAAAACCACAACACCTTTCATAAATTATCAGCAGTTACCCCACAAATTAAGATCTTCTATAATAAATTATTATTTTTAAATGAGATTATATTTATTAAAAAATATTTGACTGAATCAATAAAGATATCGATGATTTTTGATATTCACAAATTTTCGGCAATAATTTTTGAAAAAGGCTGTGCCGAAAATTCGTGAATATCAAAAACATCGATATCTTTACTGATTCATAGTCAAATATTTTTTAATAATTAATGTCATTTGAAAATGAAAAGAAATTAGTGGTAAAAATTAAATGAAGTTCTTTTAATAATAATTATTTTATCAATAGACAAATTACACACCTACTTGAAATAACGAAACAAAATTAAAGGCATTGGCGTAAGTTAAGTGAATTTGCGTTAAAAAACAGAAAAATATATTTTATGGCAAAAATAAAATACAAATAACCATACGCAACAAACCCATAATACAGAATACACGAAGGGACAAAAATATAAACACAATAATTTATTATACTCATTTTTAATTATTCGTGAATATTTCAAGCGTTTTATCACATTCAATCTTTCTGTTGGAGTAAAATCCCAGTCGGCATCAAGATAAGTGTATAACGGTGTTGACACGGTTTTTACACTTACCTGGCGCGAAGAGAACTCTGAGCGCTTCCCGCGTAGTACTGATGAGAGCCAATAGTTCGAAACTAGTATACTATTGGGAATTGTACTGGGTATCACTTAATGTATCGTATGTTTACCAAAATAGGTTTATCAATTTTAATCAAGAAAATCAGTTTGCAAATTTTTATGAAAAATTTATAAAAAAGTTAAAAGGAAAAATAAAATGTTTTTTAGAATTAAATAAAAAATAAACAATTCAAAAAGAATTTAATAACCCAAATTTTTACGGATTAAAAAATTGACTAAAAAATTTTGAAACCAAAAAGTTTCTTTAAATAAACTATTTGTGGAAGTTGAGATCTCCTTCTATTAAATGGAGCACATCAAAAATAAATTGTATTTTATTCAGTTTATTTTAAAAATCTTATATAAATTTACTGATTTTTTTATTTATCGAAAAAATATGTGTTATTTTTTTGTTTATAATTGTATTTTATTTTATTTCATTTATTAACTTGATAAAAATGCTTTTTTCGAAAGGGGAATTTTTTTGGCTAGGTATTATTAACATGAGTTTTGTTCATTGTCTTATTTTTTTTTAAAAGATAAGGTAAGGCCCATCTCCAACTAACTACCTCAGTCTATAACATTTTCCATATTGAAACAACAAAACTAACAATTGTTTAATATAGAATACACACAACCTTACCTGTTTGTTGAAACTGAGTTTCAGAAATTGCAAGTTTTCTAAATAAATATTTATTTAGTTCAATTCTTTAAAAAGAACACGTCATTTTAAACCGTTTTCTAAACCTTCGACTCGGCCTGGCAAAGCGCACTTGTTTTCTCCTCAAAATATATGCATATAAAAATTTTAAAAAATAATGTAAGCATCTATATAAATTTAAAAATCAAAATAATTATATTTTTAATTATATAATGTTCAATTCTCAATTAAAATTCAAGTATAATCAATTAATTGTGTTTAAGATTAAAAAAAAACAATTTCTTTTTAATTTGGATTTTTCTGAATAAGCAAACAAGTTCTAGTAATAAAAAAATGCAATTAAAAATTAAAATTTTACAATTTTTAGAAAATATAAATTATAAACATTCTATTAGATCTTTTGGAAGTAAGCTTCTAATGAGCACATTTAAACAAACGAATATTTATGGATTATAATGAAATGTCAATGAGCATTATTATTTTATTATTAATCGTAAAATAATTGTCATTAATTATTCTAATAAAAGGAAAGTTAAAAAGAGGAAATTAAGAGATAATGTCTAGTAAATTTCCGTGAACGCTTTAAATGTAAATTATCACGAGTTGTTAGAAATTAATAACTAAAACAATTTCATTATATTTTCGTGAAAATAATAGTTTTCCCTCATTTACTAAGTTAAATTATTGAATATTATTTTGTTAATTATGCTTAATACATAATCAGAATATTTATTAATTTGTATATTTATTAATATTTAATTTACTGTCCGTAGACTCTAAAAGAGAAATTCCTAGCAATCTGCCGGCACATCATTTGTGCTATAAGCATACTCAATTTATCTTTAGTACCTTGCTCAAAGAAATGGCTGAAATCACAAACAAATATTCAGAAAGATCTCAAAGACAATATTAATTTATATCTGACAATCAAACTTCCTGAACCATTTGAAACAAATCAAGAATATTCTTTGTCATCTGGCATATCAAATTCATCAAGATTAGATACCTCCAGTAGTTGCAGAAGTCATTTAATTATCCCCCCGGCACCAAGTCTACAAACGTCATATGATGAATCAGAAACTTGTCAAAAAGAGTATGTTTCATTGTTCGATTTCGTTTTGTATACAATTTCTTGTATTTTAAATACTTAACTGTTATTTATTATAGCAATTGCAATATTAAACAAGATACTCAATGTAAAAACTTAAAAAATTTATTTTAAAAATTAAAAATTATTGTTTTATTATTTTTAACACATTAAAATTATTCAAAATATAAAATTAATCACTTTTTAAAATACTAAAAAAAATCATAAAATCAAAAAAGAATTTTATTTATATAAATGAAGATAATTTTTCATTACTGAGTTGTTCGAATTGAATTGACTAAACGTATGCAGAGTTCCTTTCATTAAAAATGTTAATCTGGTATTTGTTTGATTATAAGACAACATGTAATTTGGCAAAAATAAAAAATTGAAAAATTATTTTACAATATAATAAACTTTTTTAAAATATTCAAAACTTTTCTAGTCATAGCACTTTATCAATAATGCTTCACGCTATTTCGCTTTTGTTTCTTCTTCTCTTATTGATCTTTTTTCACACTCAACTGTTTGAAACAAAATTTTCAAATTTAATTCACCAATATAAAAATTTAGTAGAGCCGAATTATGATTATTATAATTATGATTACTATTAATATTACTATTACTATTATTATTGTTATTATTATTATTATTATTATTATTATTATTATTATTATTATTATTATTATTATTATTATTATTATTATTATTATTATTATTATTATTATTATTATTATTATTATTATTATTATTATTATTTCAATGCATTATTAATTTTGCTGTTTTTGTACATAGTTTCCCAACCTTTGATGGATCACCGTCCTCTATACAATAAATATAAATTTATAACGCTCGCTTTCTCTCAATACTTATTTAAAATAATAAAAATATTTTTAAACATTATTTATATTTTATCTACTCACCCATTAAGAATTATAAAAGTTTAGATTTAGTTAAATAAATAAAATGTTTATTAAATATTTTTTAAACAGTGTCATCTCCTGGCATTTGTATCCTAACTATCTAGCATCCCCATGAAACGTTCCAGAGCTCCCTGGAGGCGATATCGCCTCCGTTAGGAACCAGCGCTTTAGATAGAATTTGGAAAATGAATTCGAATATCAGAAATGAATTCGAATATTCTAAAGTTTTGAAATCTGTTTGAAGTTAAATAAATAAAAACATAAATTGTGAATGAAGATTGTGATTATTACAATTAACCCTCTAATTATTTCAATTAAATTTATAATTATAACATTTATTTTACTGATCAAAAGACTGAATTTCTTTTTAAGATTTCATTGCGCAAAATAATATAAATTAGTTCATTAAAAAGTTGCATTATTTCATTACTAATGCAATAAGTGGTCTAATGTTTAATCAGAGTGTTTAATCAGAGCGGCGGAAATTTTATTTCAATTAGTAATTTTTCAGTTAAATAATTGAAAAAAGGTAATTATGAAAAATAAATTTATTAAAATTTCTTATTGTAATTATTTGTTTTAATGATCATAATTTTATTCGGCATTAAATTATTTTAATTATTTAAATTTATGCCTTATTTTAGTTTATTTTTATTTCATGAAATCGTTTTTAACGGTTTTTCTTAGAATTCATTCCTATATCTGTTTTCGAAGTCCTCGGAAATTTTATTAAGAAATTCAATAGCAAAAATTCATTTTTACGAAGTTTATTATTTCAAATTTGTCAGTAAATTTTAAACAACTATTACTGACCAAATAAAAACATAAATTAATTAATTCTAATGCATACGTAAATTTCATTAATGAAAATTTGTTTGTCTTTTACATTGGGAATTTGAGCAAACAATAAAAAATACAGTCAATTAAAACACAAACAAATGTAATTAAATTTATATAGAAAATAATTTTTTTATTTATGAATTTTATTAATAAACAAAGTACGTTAAAGAATTTTGATCAAACTTTGTGTGGATGTTGTAACGTAATAATTACAAGTTAATATTTGTTTTAATATTAACAATTTTTTTATAAATATATAATTTTTTGAAACTTTGGAAACAGAAATGTTTTTTTCGTGTTAAAAAAATGGGGAAAAACAATACATCAAGGTTTAAAAAGCAATAAGTCTAAAGTTAGGAGGGCTACGCAAAAAGCAAACATGTACAATTTATAAAACAATTAACATTTTCACTGACTTTAGCAATATGTTGAAATTGGAATAAATATTATAATTTTATATTTTTGCAAAATTTTCCAATAATTTCTCAAGCCGTGTTATTTATCGTCATATATCTGCCAATTGTTCCATATCATTCATCATATTTGTTCGCTTAATTATTTCTTATCAGTTTTCACATTTATTTTATATTTTAAATATGAACTGACAAGTCAGTGTCATTGACTAAATTATAATCACTATTTTCATAAGCCTCATGACGTCTAAAATATCACTAAATATAAAATTCGGGGTTTTATAGGATTATCATTCACTGGACTTTATTAGTAATCCCTAACATTTAAAATTATTTGCTTTCGGAAAATCCCATAATCTAGCAACTTCATTTTTATTTTAAGGGAAATAACCTAATAATCCTTTATCCTTTACTTCAACTTTGACCTAATTTCATTTTCAATTTCTTCAATTTCTTCATTTGATTTGTGACTAATAGTCATTGACTATAGATCAATGTTCTCTATTTAACACACATTTTTGGCACTGACATTTTCAAATAACTCCTTCAAACATAAAGTATTGGAAATTTTTGTTGACCTATTGTCAAAAACTAAATCAAACTTTAAATAAATTTATGCTTACACCATGACATATTAATAAAAGCATCAATATTACAACAAGATATACCAATAATAATTGTGTATGTTTCAATAAAAAGGCCATTCACGACAATTAAGGACTTCATTTCAAATATGAAAAATAAATTTTTGATATTTCCACATCATAAATCATTTTTTTAAAAATATTTTTTTGATAGAATTTAGATGGCATCAATTAAAAAAATCCAGCTCAAGAATTCAGTACATATAACCGATGATATGCTAATTAATTAATAAAATAATATTTAATATAAAATTAATAAAAATAAGAATAAATAATATAATAAAAATTATTATTATTATTATTATTATTATTTTGTACAATTAAAAAAATAAGAATAGTTTTTAAAATTCTATGATTAATTTTCTCATTTTATCAATGTTTACAATAAAATACTTGTAATATTTTAGATAAAAAAACAAATAAGATATTATTAATTAAATTGACTAGTAATTATTTTAAAAGGTTTTTTTAAAAACTCATTAGACAATTTCCACTTTTCTTACCTGACGACTATGCGCATTTTCAATTGAAAATGAATAATTTATATTGAAATTAGATAGAGTAAATGTAGAAATATTTTAAGGATACTTCATGTCTGTATATGTATCAATTTTTTTCCCGTTACATTAATATTTAAATAATTAATTAATATTATATATATATATATATATATATATATATATATATATATATATATATATATATATATGTTTGATAACACAATTTTAAGGAATGTTGTAATAAATATTGTAACCAATCCTTGTTTTTACTTTCAAAAAATTTTAAATTTTATTTATATTTCCGTCTGTAGCGGGTTTTGCCGGTAGAGAAATTTCCTCAAACAAATTATTAAAAAGATGAAATATCGGTAATTTTACTAGTAAAAACAACTTTATTTTTATCCAATTATTATTATTATTATTATTATTATTATTATTATTATTATTATTATTATTATTATTATTATTATTATTATTATTATTATTATTATTATTATTATTATTATTATTATTATTATTATTATTATTATTATTATTATTATTATTATTATTATTATTATTATTATTGTTATTATTGTTATTATTATTATTATTATTATTATTATTATTATTATTAATAAATAATTAAATAAATTTGGCAACGATTTAATTAAAAGATAATTTAAAATTTTCATTTATTTTAATAATATTAAAAAAACAAACATGATTTAACATGTTTTTAAATAGTTTACGTATGTTAAATCATGTTTGTTTTTTTAATATTATTAAAATAATTGAAAATTTTAAATTACATTAATTTTTAAAAATTAGAATATAAGTGGACATTTTAAAATTTTAAATTAATTAAAAGTGAATTGAATATATTTTTAAAAATATTTATTTATTAAAAAATTAAATTAATAAAAAATAATTTGTTTAAATTAAATGTTAATTCATAATATTTTTAATTGGTTTTGAGTACCTGAAGATGATAGCTGTGCTATCGAAATATATCACACGAAAGGTTTTTTATTGGCGTTATCTTTAAATTATTTTTATTGTTATTATTATTATTATTATTATTATTATTATTATTATTATTATTATTATTATTATTATTATTATTATTATTATTATTATTATTATTATTATTATTATTATTATTATTATTATTATTATTATTATTATTATTATTATTATTATTATTATTATTATTATTATTATTGTTATTATTATTATTTTTATTATTATTATTATTATTATTATTATTATTGTTATTATTATTATTATTAATATTATTAATATTTATTATTCAAAGTTAATACAAATATTTAATGATAAAGTTATATTAATGTCTAATTATGCTATTTTTTACAGTCTTTTACATAATAAAGTAGTATTTAAATGAATTTAAAATATGAACATTCTTAATTTAAAGTTAAGTGATAATTTGAAATAGTAAAATAGTATTAAACGATTAAACAAATAATTGTATGCTTAATTCAATAACTTTTTTTGTAAAAAATTCTTCATAAATGTAAGATATAATAAGATGTTTAGTTGCAAGGAATTAAGGTCGGTTGAAAAAATAATCTTTCTGTTACTTTGAATGCCCAGAAGGTTTTCTACATGTTTAATTTCTTGAAGATTTATAAAACGTAAAAATACCACACTAAATAATTACTTAAAAATTACTTCCAACTCATTCTGGTATTAGTAAAATTTAATGATAACATCTGGCATCTTAATACTTTGATTATTTCAAATGTAACAGGAATGTAACAAGAAATTTTATTTCACCAAATTATCGGATTAAAACAAAGTTTAGAACAATGAACATGTATTTTTTTTATACAATGACCATTATTAAAAGGTTAGAAAACCATTAATTATAAAATATTTTACTACCTACAATTAAAAGATCGAAAATAATACAGCTTAAAAAGTTTAATTTCTCAAATATATATCCAACTTTAAATCATTTTTGTTATCTTTTTTACATCAATCTTTTACACTTTCTTTTATCCTCATTTCGTTGTAGATTATTAATCAGTTGATTTCAAGAGTTTGAAAAAGATAATGTTTAAAATTTGTGTAAAATATTTAAATCGATTATCTAAAAGAAAATTAAGATAAAAAAATTAAAATAGATCAATGGTGAAAAGGAAAAAATATTTTGCTGATTGTAATTATGGAAAAATAGTTGGTTTTATTCGGAACTCCATGTTTCAAATCTAGAAATATATTCACACTGAATAATTCCATAAACTTTAAAAACTTTTTGTCGATAGCCGAATTATTTAAAAAATATAATATAAATATATAAATAAACCGATAAGCTATTTCCGCAGTGTATATTAAATATAATAATATTTCGACCTAAAATATTTCTTAAACATTTCAATACAAAATTTAACAAGTCTTTTTTTCAGTCTCTTATTCTCTCTAATTTAATATTTCTTTCTTGTTTCTTTTCACTTGATGTGTTTCAAAAAATATAAAATTCAATCAAACTTAATATATCTAATAACTTAGCTTTTACCTTCCAAAAATTTATTAAAATTCAACTTCTATATAAAAATTTTGAAAATACTAAAATTATTTTTTACCATAGTTTCTTCTGTGTGAGATGTAAATAATATATAGAAAAATAATTAATGAAGTTAAAATAATTTTTTTCAAATATAAATAATTATGTAATAAAACCTCGCGAAATCGACATGGAATATAAAAGAAAGTTTAATGTTAAAGTTTAAAAATAACAAAAGAAAATTATCAAAACATAAAAATGTCATATTTTATGAGGCAAACTGGACTGTAATTGTCAACGATTCTGTGAATAAAACGAGAAATAAAAGTCATAAACAATTTCACTTTTGGAATGCCGACGGCTGATTAATTGATAAATTATGCATGTTATCCTTATTATAATAATTCTTCACTCGATAGTGACTTTATCATTAAATCTTGAGTTTTATTTAAAATCTCAATATTAAAAGTGACTTTAAATATATCCCTTTCTAAATTAGATCCCATTTCAGAAGGGTCGTTAAGATTTTTACTTTGCCGTAATTCACGCGTCAATAATAATGAAGCTATTATATTTTTCTAAAAGCCTATTCTTGATTTTTTGTTTTATTTTAGGTTTCTAAATTGATTTATACCAATAAAGATTTTCCTACTCAAAATTAAATTACACTTCTGGATCATTGTGATAACTTTGACATCCTTGACAAATAAAGATAAGTTGAAAACCTTCCAATTCCATAACTTTCACACTGGATAACCTTTCTATTGGATAAACTTACCATTGGATAATTTTCCTATTGGCTAACCGTCCATTATTCATCTGGAATTTTACTTATTAAAGTTTTATTGTGTGGGTAGGGAAAATATTATTTTCAAATTTTGTTAGTTAAATGAATTAATAATCTTTATAACGCATCCAAATGTTTTTTAATAATGGTTTGATAAAAAAATTTTTTATCATTTTACGCTTAAGGAAATTGAAGAGCAAAAATAAATTTATCGTGATCTCGTATGTCATAATCCATTTTATTTTTCTGGAAATTTAGTGCATATTCATTCAATAAACAGCTTTGATTAGGATTTGGGATACATAATTTCTTATCCGAACGTCTACAAATGAACTCTTATACGCGTATAAGTAGTAACTGATGCGCCATTCATTTTTTGTAAGCAATTCCTAATGTTCTGAATCCATTTCATGGCGATACTATTTCTCTGAAACTTCCACCTATCGCAAATCTTTCTGCTACCTTCTCTCTGACCAATAACTGCACATATAATTTCTGTACATATAAGTTTTTACTTTGAAATAAATTTCACATTAAGGCGTTACCAATGACTCTCCCATAAAACCTTTCGTAAAGCATTAAGTGCCTATTTCGGTAGTTTATCACAATTTTCACCAATAATCCAAATAGTTGAAGCTTTCACCATAGGGTCATTAAAAGATTCGAGCAATAAACCCATGGTTACATAATATCTTTGTGATCAAACATATTGGAATATATATTCAAATATTTTTAATAAATTACAAATTTTACTTTTATTTGCACATTAAATAAAATATGACAACTTAAGCCATTTTTTTCTTTTTATTATTATTAATTTTAGATCTTTATGTTTTCCTTGAATTTTATCTAATTTTTATAAAAAGAAACGAAAATTACTCAATTTGAAAGAAATTGTCAAAATACACTGAAAAAGTTTGTAAAATTAGAGAAGATGGATACGGATCATTCTGAATGTTTATAAAATTCGAATTTAAATAAAATTTATACATTTTCATAATTATTAATCATTTATCTGCTGTTAGTAGTGAGAAAAAGCATTTTCGGGGTTGTGAAAGAAGTTTCTAAATTTTCGATGAAAACTATATCTTCGATAAGAAACTAGTGAACGATACGTCGGCCTTTTAGACCATCTCTCTCTACTATCACCTTTAAGGCAAATGCAGTTCAATAAGAAACTGATTTTATAAGCACATACAAAAAAAACGAGATATCTCTACACGTGACTCTTTCAAAAAAGTAACCTTGTCTCAAAGTATTATTAAGAATAAACAAGGACAACGTAAATATTTAAGCATTGTTGTATATGTTTCTGTAAAATTACTTGTAAATTTTTTTAAAAATTATCTTGAAATAAAATAATTTCTTTAATTAGGAAATATAATTACATTTTTCTAGCGGGTATGAGAACTTATTTTTAGATTTAAGGGATTGTGTATCACTAAAATGCACAAAACCTACTACTCATTATTATTCAGTCAATAAAATAAAAATTATGTTTTTGTTATTTCTAAAAATTTTCGATTTGTTTATAACTAAATTTTGCAGTTTTGCATATATTCTTTAGCTTTATTTAAATATAATCGAGAATTTATATATAATTTACTTGAAATTACTGCAATTTATGAAACAAAATATTGAAAAATATGTTAAGGTATAAAAAAGGTTTCTGTTTTTGAAAAGAATATTTATAAAAATAGCTTTAAATTCCTTCAAACTTTGAATAGAAAACTCGAACTGCAATATGTTGCAAAATTCGAGGAAATAAAAGTTTGAAAAAAAAATCGAATTAGAAATTTCACAATGACACACTTTTTGTTTTATTGTGGCACATAATTTGCGTACCCCTGGCCAAATTGATGCTGGGTAAGGACAATGTTTTATTAATAAAAGCAAAATTTAAACCAAATTTTAGAGCAAAATGATTTTTAATCTTTAATTGGATTAGTTTTAACTATCTGTCAAAAATTAACTTGTAACATTTTTGTTTTAATTTTTCAAATTTTTCTACTTCAGTTCTATAAAGAGTCTTTCCACGTTTCCATGTTGTAGATCACTAATAGTCTCCCTAGAACCTTTTTAAAATCTAATGAGTTCGCTAATATTGATATGTTATTTTCTAGTCATTGTTTGTCAATTTATCTATACCAAATATCTATAGCAAAACATAAAATAAAATAAATTATTATTACACCAATTGTTCCGATTAATGTGAATTGACTGAGGTCCTTTAAATTTTCACTTCAAACCTTCATAGTAAATAGCATCATTTTGTGACTTTCATTTTATTTTTCTAGTCAAAAAGAAATTTAATTCCTTTATTTTGAACCCGATCTTTAGCGCTTGATCTGGCTATATCCGGTCTGCCACCCGATTAGGCGAAATTGACTGTAGTGGAAATTTTGAATGACGCCTAATAAAAGTTATTGGGAAGATTAGTATTTTGTTTTTAAATTAATAATTTTACATAAAGATTAATTAAAATGAAATTTAATTTATTTTGTTCTGAGTAAAGATCAAAAACTTATTCCCGTCAACATAAATTTTTGGTTTTGTCTTTATCAAGTGTTTAATTTATTTGACTTTCTGTCAGACTGAAAGTAAATGAAATATCTTCAAAAACGAACTGATCAAATGTTACTAAAAGAATAAAAGATAAATTAAAACAATTAATAAATATTTAATTGGTTGTTTGTTATTTTATTTGTAACATTTTGAAAAAAATTTTCTTGTGAGTAAATATTTATTATTATAAATCTAAAAATATTAATATTGTATTCATTTTTTTAGTAAAATTTAATTATTTTCAAATTTGTTAATTTAATTTATCTACAAGCATTTCAAGATTTTTCAATTTAATTAAAATTGATTTTAGATAGTTTTGTTTTAATGCTTGGTTTCGTTTTTGACTGAATTGTTAAGTGAACAATTTGAGGTTAAACATGCAACTAGTTGGGAATATTTGTTTCCAATAGATAATAACAAATAAAAATTATTGTTTACAACGTTACTGACAAGTCAGTGAATAAAAATATTTTTTTATCTACAATTTTCTTTCAATTGTTGAAAAAACATAAAAAAGTTATTATATTTGTGTCCCTTAAAAAAATACAATGAAAAATAATCAGTTAAAATATTCCTTTGTTTAGATTCTATTTGACAAACTAAACCATGTAAATAATTTTTACTTTTAGTTTATTAAATAATCAATAATACTATATTCATTATAAAAATATTGGAAACCATTTTTATTCATAATATTTAATTTAGATATGTTAAAAATTAGTTGCAAGATATAAATTTCTAAATTAACGATATATTATCATTATTAAAAAGTTTTCGGTCGTCTACATTTAAAGTATACGCGTAAAACATACATGTATAACTTTTGTTGTTTGCATGCATATTATTGAAATGCTATCTAAATTTCATCTTAATTGTAACTCGGTAGGCTTTTTTTTCATTTGTTTATTTATATAAACGTTTTGCGTTTATTCAATTTTGAATATGAATGAAATTATTGAGTAAAGAATTTGTATATAATTTTTATTTTACAAATAAGATTAAATGTTCTGATACATAGAAAATTTTACAATATTGTTATGAACCATAACTTATGGGGAACGTTTTCTGTCGAGACTAACTACAAACGAGTCTTGAATCAATAAAAGATGATACAAGACAAGGAAAACCATTGACATCAAAATCAAAACAATGATCACAGAAAACAGGAAAATGACTATTGATGAAATAGTAGAAGAGACTTCAAAATAATTTTGATCAGTCCATAGCATTTGACGTAATAATTTGGGTTTAAAACATTTTCCTGCTAGGCTTGTTCCAAAAACGCTTAATTTTTTACAAAACATTTAACGTATTAAATTTCCCAAGGAAACGCTTTTTAGTCATGATTCAAAAGAAAATTTCATTCAAAGCATAATTACTGGCGACGAGAAATCGGTTTATTAAACAAAATATCAATCGAGTCTTTGACAGTTTCCAGATGAGCCCAAACCCAAAAGATAAGTTTGATTACACAATTATTAAAGATTGGTTAGGGTTTGTAAATTGAGGCAAAATGCCCAATGAACTGTTCAGACAATTCAGAAAAATGTAAAAAATAAAACAAAGCGCAAATTTTAATTAAAAAATGGAAAAAATTAAAGATTAATAATTTTCAGGAAAACCAAATATTTTATGTGTGATATAGGGCTCTCATCTATTATTATGATCATTGCATTTAATAATATTAATATTCCATTTGATAAAAGTTTTTCAATTAATGATGTTTTTCATTTTATTTCAAATATAATTTATTTATAGTAAAGGAAAAAACAAAGATTTTTGTTGTTTATTTGTCAAAATTAAAATATATGAAATGACATAAAAACATGTGATAAACTTAAATATAGATAAATGTAGATAAAATCACTATGAATTATTTAACAACTAATTAAAATAAATAATATAGTACAATAAATGTTTTTTGTATTCTCACTCGTTTGAGCATTTATATTTTTATTGCAGTCATTTGGTATTATAATTTATTCAAACAATGATTATAAATAAATTATATATGCAATTCAAAGAAAAACACTATTAATTGAAACTGAACATTAAATAAATAAAATATTAATACACTGTAGTAACCATTATTGATCCTATTCATTATAAAAACAAACTCATTGGTTGTAAATTTTAAATTTTAAATTTTCAATGTTGTGTTATGTTTAAAAAACGCTCATGTGAGATTGTACAGTTTGATTAACAGTTGGCTGGCGCGAAATTGCACTATTGTGTCTAAAACGTGATTGAATTGCTGTATAACAGATATGAATTCTAGTGTTTTAAACGACATATGCTTTGTAACGAGTGCATTTGTGCTAAAGAGTGCACACCGTTTCGTTTGACGCTATAGCAGCATGCACATTTGAACTTCGCTGACGCTTAGCGCATGTCGTACGTGTTAATATTAAATTTGTAATTAGATTGTAAGCGTAATGTTTGCTCATTTTAAATTCGTTTGGACTTTTTCATTAATGTTTGTATGTTTTTTATATTAATTGAAAACACAAAAATGGAAGTAAATCCGACCACCAAATACAGTATTAAATACAAAGGTCGTATATTAATATTAATATTTCTTTAATTTTTAACAGCTTCTAATATTATTTTAATTATAGGTATTTTATTTACTTTTTATTTTATATGCTCCTTTTACTACAATGTTAAAATATTATTTTAATAAAATTAAAAAATAAAATTTCTTTAATTTTATAACTTTACTCGAGAATATCAAAATGCAAAAATAATTATTGAAAATTAAACTTTTTTAGCATTAATAGACAATTTAAACTAAATTAATTTTATAGATTGACAAAAACGGATGCATCAAATGAAGTTTTATTGAAATTGAAAGATAATATCAAGATGTTGCGAAAAGAAAACAACAAAGAAGCATTAAATAAATTAGAAATTCTCACCAAGGAAGATACCAATTCAAAGGTTTTACAAATATATATATATATATATATATATATATATATAATTTCTATCATTTTTTTATTTTTTTAAAATTTCTTATTCATTTCTTATTTACTTATTTATAATACTGAAGTTATTTAAATTTCGCTCTTTTAGGTAAAACGCTGGCTATTGGATAGTCATTCATTGTACACTTCTCACATTTGCAAAGACACAATTTATCAAAAGCCATATTTCGAACCCAACGAAACAATGTCATGCAATGACTGTTGCTCACATTCTGCTAATTTGACCAGTTCAGACATTTGCAAACGGCGCCTAAATAATTTCCTATCCCCATCAAATCCTTTATCAAATAAAATTCTCCGGAGTCTTCCTCTGGAATTTTCCACAAGAAAATATTCCCATTCCATGACTAATTCTTTGGTTTCTCTAAAGAAATTTTGTGAAACCAATCAAGAGATTTATGTAGATTCTAATTATGTCATTCATCAGCATTTTCATGAACACCATCACTATTTTCATTACGATTAAATAATTCTACTTTTATAATTTTAAATGTCGTTTTAATTTATCAATTTGCTAAAAAATATTAAAATTCAAATAAAATTTTACAATTTATTCTTGACAGGTTTGAAGAAAGTTCTCCGGCAATTTTGTGTCATTTTGCTGTGTAGTTTGATTACTGTGTAGTCTAGCAAAAACTGTCTCAAAACTCCCAAAAATATGCAATTCTCCTCATAAAAGAGACAAATAGCTCCTAACCTAAAGTCGCTTGTTAGTATGGTTTAAAATCTGAATTTATTAAAGGGAAGCACAAAATTTGGAAGTTCTTAAAATAAACTTTTGCAAGTATATAATTTAATCACAAATATTTCTTGTACATTCGATGCAGAATTTTATTACAAGACATTTTTCTCATTACGCAAATTTCACTAGATCAACATTTCAGTTCGAAATGGTTGGTTTGGTTAAAATGCATTTCATTGGTGCAATTCGTATAAATCCGGTTGCTGCAACATAATATTGATTATTGGTTTTTATCACAAATTATTTTTATATGAGTTCAATTTTATTTGAAGGGTTGCAATATTTTCTTTATAATTAATACAAATACGCGTTGACAATAGCTTATAGAAGATTCATTCCTAAACGTAAATTGTTTCGAAATTAGAAAGAGAGACAACGAGAGATCTTTACGATAGTTTATAGAAAAAAGGAAATAGTTAATGAAATAAATAGCTAGTTTAATTTGTGAAATTTATAAAAACATTTAAGCATTAATTGTTAAAAATTATTTAAAAAATATAAAATCCAGATATTAGTTCAGTATTGTTGGGGTTGACAGGATTCACAAAATCAAAATATAAAATCAACAAAAACATTGATATTCAAAATAATAATTAAAAAAGCAAAATCAATCAAAAATTTGAAAATAAATATTTATCGGTGGAAACGGGTATGGGTAGATACCAAATGACGAGACGAGTCCAAATATAATAAAAATATATCGATTGGGGTCCCAGAAGGAAATACTTAATAAAAATAGAAAGTAATTAAAAATTAATTGGCTAATGGGAAACCCGAGCCAATGAGAAGTCTTAGCCAACAGAAAACCCGAACAGTGTGAAATCCCGGGACGTCAACAAATTTTCTAATTACGGAAAACGAAATTGGTTGACGAAGGAAACCCGGGATAAAAGGTGAACCCGTCACCAATATAATTATTGTAAGTAAATGGAAACCAGAGAGCCCTGAAGTATCTAATTTAGTTTTAGAAAGAGAGATGTAGAAAATAACAAAACCAATTTGGTTTGCGGATGACCTGATTTGCAAGATGGGCTTTTAAAGGGAAAGGTAAATCAACAAAATTGCCAGTTGGTCGAAGAGAATATTTCCGAGAGTTCAGCAAAGAAGGTAATAATCTTAGAAGGGAATTCAATCAGCCAAACCAATTAAAGTATTGCCCACCAAACAGGGACATCTCCTTTTGGACATCCCTACGCATTGATTGTGAATTTGTGCATAGTAATTGTGCAGAGTATTGTGAATTGAATCTATTTTTTTGTGAAGGTTGTGAATGAAGTTGTGATATATAGATTGAAAATAAATCTTATTGTGTTAGGTTAATTGAGTTGATTAAATAAGGACACCAAGGAGTCAGACCTAAACACCGACTTCTATAAAAACCCAAAAGTATATATAAACATTACTAGAAATATTATAAAACTAACTTGGAAAATCAAAAATTGCATTTGAATAAATTTTAATTACTTTATTTGTTAGTTTTTAATGTTTTTAATTACTATGAAGTAGTATTTTTAAAAATTAATTATAAAAGTAAAAATTAATTATAAAATGAAAATATTTAAAATCAAATTTTATAGAAGTAAACATGAAAATAACAATATTTTAAATATTTTAAATAAACTCTGAATTTTTTTATAAATTATTTGAAATAATAATTTTTATTTGATAATAAAAAATTACTAAAATAATATTATATCGTGTATATAATCAGAAATTAATACCATAAAATTTATGAAACCGACTTTTATCAATAAAATATCATAAATGATTATAAATGTAAGATTTAAATAATTTATGTATAATTTATACGCCAAAAACGAAAATAATCATTCCAAAGTTTTAATTAATAAATGTTCCACTAGATAATATTTATCCAAAATTTTGGATAATAGTTGAACGGGATTTATATACAAAATATAAAAGTTTCGTATTTTGGCTATATTTTGCAATTTGGATTTAGTAATTCTAAATTCCATTTTTAATTTCATAATTTTATAACCTCTACTGGCTTTTTATTATCAATGCAAAAACTTCGAGTGCTCTTAACTTAGTAATCCGTGATAATGCATCTGGATTTTTATTTATTTTACCTGGTTTATTTATCCAAAATTCTGGATAATAGTTCTATTATTTTTTTTCTTTTATTAAATCTTTTATTAAACCTCTTTATGTAGGTTTCATGTATTTATTAATCTAAGAATTAACAAATCTTCTTATATTTTAAAGACCAAAAATATATAAAAATAGATAAATAGTATGAAAACCCATTTTTATTGTGACAGAATGTTACTAACTAGCTACTCAGGTAATTCTAAAATACTATTTTAGTAACTGTTTATTACCAATAACTATTTCCTATTTTTGGTAATTTAAAATATCTATTTTTAATTAAATTTCTTTTTTTACAATATTAGTCTATTATGACTGCCATACATTTACTTTTAACCGTACCAACCCCAACAATTAATATGATAATGCAACATAAAATGAATATTTAATTTCTAATAATTAGTGTTTTTTTAAATTTCAGAATATCATAACAATAAAGATAAAATTAAATTTATTGAAAAGCTTGATCGTTTTGTTTTAGCCACAGAACCTCTGGTGTTAATTGGATCCATTTAAAAGTCAATATTTCGAAGACAACATTTATTATATTTAATACAACAACATATTTAAAGAAATGTATATAATTTGTTTTAGGAATTTCTATAAAAATAATTTATGCATAAATAAGGATTTCAACAAACAGTCAACATAGAATAATAATTAAATTTATAATAAAAAATACCTCACACATAAAAATCAGTAATAAGTATGTGTGCATACGTCGAGTAGTGTACAATGTTTTTTGCTTATAGCATAAGTATTTTTAAAATTGTATATCATTTTTGCAAAATTGAAAATTTCGATTTTTCAACTTAAATTTTTCATTTGAAAATTCTGAAAATTCTTTCAGGCTGAGCATCGGCAATGAAAGCATATGCTATTAGAGATCTGTAAGCTGATATCCTACAATTTAGAAAATTTAGCTACAAAAATTATCTTTTTATTAAAATTTTTTAAACATTTTATTTCATTTGTTTAAATTTATTCTTTGAATTTTTATTTAAATTTATTGTAATTATCTAACTATAAATTGAAAAGTATCACTCAAGTAAACATTGTTAATATTATAAGAATAATTAACAAAACCTGAAAATTCAATGACTGACGAGACAGATTTTTACGAGCACAGATATTAATGAAACATAATCTAGCATTTTTTTTTGTTTCAAATTAATATCAGACATCAATGATTTACATATTTGAAATTTCAGCATTTAACAATTTAAGTTTTTTTAAATAAATAAAAATTGAAATTTTGAACAGAGATTTTGATCTAATGAAAATGGTGTGATAAAAAAATAGTTTTCAATTGAGTTATGCGTCCAATTATTCGTAAATCTTTGAAAATAGAAGTTTATGTGTGATGGACAAGGTAATAACTTTAACCAAATTCGTCAACCAATACATTAAAAACTTAGATGAGAATGGAAAAATTGTGAAAATTTGTAATATAAAATAATTTTTGTAAAAAAGAACAAGCTTTTTTATCTACTATATAGATAATAGATATAAAATTCAGAACTTTTTTCAAGACTTTTATATTCCATTCATATTAAGATTTTATTTCTTTCACCAGGAATCTATTTGTATTTTCAAAAAAGAAAAAAATAAATAAAATTGAACATAATAATTTTATATATATATAAGTGACATTTGTAAAAGTTTGTTAAAGTTTTATTCAACGAGAATTTTTGATTATAATTTATTAGTAGTAGGATGTGAGCCCGTCAGATACAAACCCCCGCCCCTTGGCTTATGTAATATTACACAATATCTGATCTCTGTCCACATTGTTATTACTTGGAGATTGACCTCTGTCCACCAAGTTGCTACCTAGTAATTGACCGTTGTCCACTGTTTCTAGGTGACCTCACGATTATGCCACGTGCCCACTGGTGAGTCACTACCTTGAGACACATTTATTACACACCGATTACCTAACCGTTATTATGTCACGCAGTTGTGGACCAACACACTCACCTACCTTCTAAATACTTCCACAAACCTACCTTCATCACCTATCATCACTGATCAACACTGATCGTAGACTTAACAAAATCACTCAATAGTACTATTCATATTATTATTATACTGCTTACTTCATAAACGAAAGAGTTTCGTCTACCTCATTGATTTATGTTACTTGCATGTGATATATTAAATAATTATAATTAATAAAATTTTCAATTGTTAATTATATTATTACATAAAAAATTATAAAATAACCATTAAACATAATAAATTAACATCAAACTATTTTGTTAGTAGTAAATGACGTAATAATTCTATCAAAATAATCATAAAACTTTAATAATTTTCATGAAAATTTAAGTTTACAACAATTATAGTATATTGATAGTTTATTTAATTAAAAATAAGTAACTCAAAACTTAAATTTGAACACTGGATTTACAAAATTCAATATTTTAAGAAAATAATTCATAAAGTTTAAAATTTCAACTTAACTAAATGTAAAAAATTAAATTATACAAGATTTACTTTACCAATTTCTATAAAATTTCAAATTTACAGCAAATAAAATATACAGATTTATATTCTATTAAAAAAAATTTAATTTTGAAAATAAAAAATAATTCGCCCATGATAGGATTTGAACCCCTCACTCAACGAATTATTACCGACACCAGATTGTTACAAGTCTCATTTTATTATCCAAATTTCTAATAATAATAATAATAATAATAATAATAATAATAATAATAATAATAATAACAATAATAATAATAATAATAATAATTATAATAATAATATAATAATAATAATAATAATAATAATAATAATAATAATAATAATAATAATAATAATAATAATAATAATAATAATAATAATAATAATTACAAAACAATAGAATAAATAGACTAACACATTTTTAAGACAACATTTATTTAAATAAAAGGTTTCAAAAGCTTCGACATCAGTGGCATTGATACCTGAATAATGTCCGAATGCAAAACTTTTGTTTTTACCTACCCATTGACGTTTATCATCATTGTTACTTACAGCAATTTTACAATATTTTACAACTGATGATTTCTAGTCCCTATTCTCGTTTGAGGAACAGAAAAAATTGTATCGTGTCTATGACAACCAAGATAAGAAAGATGCTTTATTTCAGTTCCTTCCAAAGTAATTCCCTTTGCTTTATTACTTTCAGTTTCACCTAAAAGACTATAGCATTTTGGTCGTAAGAAAACTTATTCCTTATACTGTCATCTTTGAATTTAGCTATTACTGAGCCAAGTTATCTTGAATATAAAAGATGACTAGGATCATAATTCGAAGTGTCCAAAAGATTATCCGAAACCATTGCAGGTAAAAGAGTACTTAATTTACAAATTCATTCAAGTTCATCCGACTCTATAAATTATTAGCGATACCATCAACTAAATTCGTTGTAACAACTATTTTAGATTTAGGGTTTTTATGAAAATAAGTCACTGAGCTCACTATATAAATTGATAAAGAATAATCGATCCATGAGTTTTATATCAATATTTTTTAAAAATTCACGCATACTGGATTAATTAATGCTAATAATAATGATATTGATAATAATAATTTAACTTTCACAACAATAAAAAAGACAAACAATTTTTCACACGTAAATTTATAACGAACATGAATTACATTGTCAATATCAGTCAAATGGATACTAATGATATCTAAATAAACTTTTGTTTTTAAGAGTTTTGAAAATATCTAAATACTAATTAAATGTTGATACCAAAACGTGTAAACTTAGATTTAAATTCATTAACAAGATGCTAATTAACCGATAATTTCGAACATTAAAGCTTTATGTAACAAAAAATTGATTAAATAACCATTAAAAATTCATCATATGATCCCTATTAAATATTTCAATAATTTATGATTCAAACTAGGTATATTATAATACTTTTCGATAAATTTATGAATAAACTATTACATGATTTGTTATTAAGTTATTTAAAAGGTTAAGAATTTTAACCCTATGTGAAGAAATAGGTAATAACTTTAACCCTAAATGATGAAAGAGGTAACAATTTTAACCCAAAGTAATTAAATATTTAATAATTGTAACCCTAAATAATTAAAGAAGTAATAATTTTAACCATAAATAATGAAAGAAGACACAATTTTAACCCTAAAAGATGAAAGAGGTAATAATTTTAACCCTATGTGATTAAAAGTTATAATCTTATGTAAACCAATAATTATTAAATACCAAGAGTAGTGAAATACCGGCCCTCTAGCTCAGAGGCCATCTAGCTCACATACCCCCCCCGGCAAAAAATTTTTTTCTAAGTTTAAAAGTACAAATTTTTTTAGAACAAAGACAATGACTCATTCAAGGTCATTGAAAAAAGACAATGACTCATTCAAGGTCATTTAAACAAAGACCATGACTCATTCAAGGTCATTGGATGACTCATCAAATTTTTCAATGTCATTGAAACAAAGACCATGACTCATCAAAAAAATTTCAAGGTCATTCAAAATGATGTCTGAAAAAGGTAAAATATAAAATAATTAATTAATTAATTTCGTTTAGAATATTTAATAAACTTTTTGTTTGATAAACTTGAAGAAATAACCGGTGTAAAAATTAGAGATATGTTGACTCTAGTTGAAGCATTGAGTAAAGAAGATTCGAGTTGTGATTCTGGATGTCAGAGTGATGATACTGAAATTGTTAATGATGGAGAAATTAATACTGAAATTATTAATGATTCTGAAGAAATTATTGATGATAATGTTAATGTTGAAGAAAATATTAATGATACTGAAGATACTACCGAAAATACTAAAGATGAGCCGACCGAATTTAAGAATTGTATTGACCATGTTATAGAAAATATTATGATAGAATATTGTGGTGATGAAGACTGTTAGTGTAATAATCAATAAATCTTTAAAAATGTAGTTTTTTATTAATAATAATAATAACAAAGAAATATTTATTAAAATCTACGATAAACTTTGTTACATAAATATAAAACAGATGCTCCAGTGATTAGTTTTAATAAAAATTTGCAATTTTCGATATAAATATCAGAGCGTTTGGCTTCTGCTGCAACTTGAATAATCGCTGTCCATCCACCGTTTGTTACTACCCACGGGTCAATTTTTGTTTCTATTACCTAAATAATGATAATTAATAACAATATAAAGTAATATACCTCTATAGACCATTGGAAATAATTTTCATAGTCGGATCCAGATTTTAATATCATGTGTTTCATATACATTAATCCTACTATTATTCGCATCCATTTATTATTTTCATCGAACATGTAACTAAATAATGATTGGAATTCCTTCTTTCTCTCCAATGTTGGCAAATTGAGAATTTTTTCATAATCAAATTGTATGTCTTCAACAATTTTCTCGGTACGGTTTACCATAAATTTCATGTTTTTAATGATTTCATCTTCTTCACTATTATTAGAGACCAGCTCATTCAATAAAGTTATAAAAAATTTAGTTTCTGACATTTTATAAAAATATTTGAAAGTGTAAGCGTATTTATACTATATTCGACCAATCAGAATCATGCAATACTAATAAAATATGTAAAAATATATAATGGAAATGGCAATGATGATTTGTTGGCACTGTTAACTTCTTTCAAGCTGTTGCCGCCACTGTTAACTGGGTGTTGTAATTTCATTATACGATTGAACTGATCAGTTGTTTTATTAGAATAAATTTTATACTATATTGAACTTGATTCATCATTTTTTCATTAAGTTTATGATTTTCTTTCAATTCTAATATTGATTTTCTTAATTCATTTTTGATAATACCAATGGTCTTATTTAAATATATAATATCATCATATAAGTCGTTTTTAGCTCTTTTTAAAGTCTCATATGTATGTTCAAATCGGAATTTTAAATTACTCATTCTTTCAGATAATCTTTTGACTGGAGTTTTCAAATATCTAGGCCTATCTATCATATACAAAATATCAATCAATACTGCTGTATCAGGACATACACATCTTGTTGAATTTTTACCTTGAACGGTTACAATAATTGAGTTGACCATATTAAAAACTAATAATATTATTAAAATTTCTTTAATCATTTTCAAATCTATATAAATTAATATTTATTGTTTATAGCTAAAGATTTGTATGTGTGTGTGTCTAAATTAGTATAAAAGTAATTGTTATTTCAATTTTTATCATTAAAATGATTGTACCGAGTGCAGTTCTAGCTATGAATGAAATTAAACATTATGGTAATTTATTATTACTATTATTATTATTACTTGTTTTTAGATGATTATTTTAAAGTTATTAAAGAACGTCTGGAATTCCATTATCCAGAAATACATGGAATCATGGATAAGCCACCATCAATAATTCCAGACTTGATATTCAATCATACATCAATATGGATATTTACTGTAATCGATGAGTTCCTATGGGATATCGAACAAAACAATTTGTCAAAAGATATGGAACCCGAATACCCCTGTGGTGATGGATGTCATTGCTGCGCTGCCAGATATCGGAAGTATGTGTAATAAAGCTCTTCGACAATACTACTATAGTAGAATTATCTCTTTATAATAAATTTGTTGTATATGTCTTGGTTTTCATTATATAGTAATAATAATAATAATAATAATAATAATAATAATAATAATAATAATAATAATAATAATATTAATAATAATAAAAATAATAATATTTATAATAATAATAATAAAATAATTTACAAAATATATACTACTTATTCTTATAAGTAGTAAATTAAAATTTAAAAATGTTTAAAATAATATGACCTTGAGAAATTTTGAATGACCTTGACCTACTATTGAATGACCTTGAAATTTTTTTGGATGAGTCATGGTCCTTGTTTCAATGACCTTGAAAAATTTGATGAGTCATCCAATGACCTTGACCTACTTTTCAATAATATTAATAATAATAATAATAATAATAATAATAATATTAATAATAATAATATTAATAATAATATTAATAATAATAATATTAATAAAATAAATTTACAAAATATATACTACTTATAAAAATAAGTAGTACATTAAAATTCTAAAAATGTTTAAAAATAATATGACCTTGAGAAATTTTTAATGACCTTGACCTACTTTTCAATGACTTTGAAAAATTATGATGAGTCATCCAATAACCTTGACCTACTATTGAATGACCTTGAAATTTTTTTTGATGAGTCATGGTCTTTGTTTCAATGACGTTGAATGAG
This sequence comes from Schmidtea mediterranea, assembly GCA_022537955.1. Classification (NCBI taxonomy): domain Eukaryota; kingdom Metazoa; phylum Platyhelminthes; order Tricladida; family Dugesiidae; genus Schmidtea; species Schmidtea mediterranea. The sequence continues at coordinate 187,011,027 of CM039680.1, forward strand.
TCATTGTCTTTGTTTTAAAAAAATTTGTACTTTTAAACTTAGAAAAAAAAATTTTTTTTGCCGGGGGGGGGTATGTGAGCTAGATGGCCTCTGAGCTAGAGGACCGGTATCCCACTACTACCAAGTATATTATAACACATGTCTTTATTAAAGAGTAGCTGCTTTATTGGTAAAAACATATATATATTTAAAAATCGTTGACAATTTTTAAGTACCTGTTAAAAATGTTTTCAAAATTTGAATAAATATTTTAATTCAAGAATATTAAATTGAAAATCTCTATTGAAATTAGATTAAAAAATAAATATAAATTTTTTAATCGTCAATTTAAATAAACTCGTAAAATTATTGATTGATTAAATGCAATTGTTAATTAGCAATATTAATTGGAATATCATTGACTGAACTTATTTTTCAATAGAAAGTTATTCTTGAAACACATTAAAATCATATTTCAATAACTTTTCTTTAAATTAATTTTGAAAAAGTAGAAACCAAATACTTTATTTTGATTGGCTGTTACTATTGCTATTGACAACGACACTATTTTTCGATAAATTTAATCGCTAAACTCATGTTCAAAATACCAATAAATTTATCAATATGTCAAAATTAATACAGTTTTGTGAAAAGTAATTTGAAAACGGACTATTCAATAAAACTATTATTAAAATAAAAATAGATGAAAAGTTGAATAGATTTATCGATATATTTATTGTAATTTTTTTTGAAAATAATTTGAAAACGTGCAAACCATATTGAATTTTTCAATAAACTTATTATTTAACTAAAACCGGTTGTTGAAAATACTAATAAATTTATCGATTAAAATAATTACAGTTTTCATGAAAATAATAATTTGAAAATGAAATTATAGAATACTTGGTTTTAATTGGTTAATTCTATTTATAACCAATGACAACGACTCAAATTAATTCAAATTTTAATGTTCTAAAACAGTACTTTATCACTTCAAATTATTTTCTAAGTATTATTGGTACCGAGTAGGTAGTTAGGAGCACACTGCTACATAAAAAAATAGGGTGGGTGGGGGGGATTATTGCAGATTAAATATCGGATTATCTTGATTACATAATGATGTAATCAACTTGATTAATTTTGTGTGTATTTTAATTAATTTTTTGTGTGTATTTTTTTTTCGAAATTTTTTTCGAGTTTTGGCGCGATTTTTTTTTAAATTCCAATTTTGGCGAATTTTTGAAATAAAATTGAAATATTTTTTTTGAATAAATTTTTTTTAATCACACTATAGTCAGGGGGTATTTTTGACAAAGACTAAAATAAATTGACTTGAATCGCCTAACGATAAAAAAGCATAAAATTAAAATTGGCTCAAATCGCCTAAGATGAACAGACTATAGTCAGGGATATTTTTAACTCGTAATAAAAAACAATGCAATATTTGGTCTCAATACTTTCTATAGTTAAATATAGGCATAAAATAAATTGGCTTGAATCGCCTAATGATAAAAAAGCATAAAATTAAAATTGGCTCAAATCGCCTAAGATGGTCAGAGTGGGTATTTTCATTCACAAAATTTTTTTTTTAATCACACTATAGTCAAGGGGTATTTTTGAAAAAGACTAAAATAAATTGGCTTGAATCGCCTAACGATAAAAAAAGCATAAAATTAAAATTGGCTCAAATCGCCTAAGATGTGATATAGTCAGGGATATTTTTAATTCGTAATAAAAACTAATGCAATATTTGGTCTCAATACTTTCTATAGGTAAATATAGGCATAAAATAAAAATGGCTTGAAACGCCTATTGATCAATAAATTGACAGAGGTATTTTATATGCTTGTTAAAAAAAAACACTTGAAATATTTGTTCACAACAATTTTCATAGGCAAATTTAGGCTCTAGATAAAAATAATTTAAAATACCTAAAGTAAATTAAGATAAATTAAAGTACATTAGGATACATTAAAGTATATTAAAGTAAATTTAGATAAATTAAAGTACATTAGAATACATTTAAGTATATTAGAGTAAATTAAGGTTCCTCTAGTAAATTAAGATACATTAGAGTACATTAAGGTAAATTAAAGTAAATTAAAGGGTCGAAAGTCAATTTAAGTACATTGGGGTACATTTAAGTAAATTATGGTTCATAAAGTAAATTAAGGTACATCAGAGTAATTTAAAGTACTTTAGAATAAATTTAAGTAAATTAAGGTACTTAAAGTAATTTAAGGTGCCTAGAGTAAAGTGTGGTAAGTTAGGTAAGAATTTTTTTAAAATTAAATAGAGAGTCAACAGTTAAGTTACATAAGGGTAATTTTTAAAGCTGAAAATTTTAAAAGCAGTTATAGTAGGCAAATTACATAAGGTAAGAATTTTTAAAGTTAAAGAGTCGACAATATTGCATGATAAAATTTATTAAATAAAATTTTTAGTACAGTTTTATCGATCAATTTTTATACATATTTTTTAATGATAAAATTTTTAACATAATTTTACAATGGAATTTTTTATACATGATTTTTAAAGATGAAATTTTTAGGATAATTTTACAATGAAATTTTTACACATGTTTTTAATTGAAAAAATTTTTAATGTAATCTTACAATCAAATTTTTAGTATAATTTTTACTATTACTTTTTTATACATGTTGATAACGATCAAATTTTCAAAGAAATTTTTCAAAAACTTTTTTCAAAGAATTTTATTAAATTAAATTTTGGAGTTTCAGTGTTACATAGTATTGCCTAAGGTAGTAGTAGTCATTCGCAAGAGCAACCCATCTCCTCCACTCTGCAGCAACCCATCCTTAATAAAAAAAAATAATAAAATAATAATAATAAATAATAATATTAATAAAATAATAATAATAATAATAATAATTATAATTATAATTATAATTATAATAATACTTTCAGAAAATATAAAAAGTTAACTTACTTGGTATCAACTTCTGAACACTGATAACCCATACACAGTGAATAATTCATTAATAACTGAACAACAATCACTAGGTACTGTATACAAATAACCGAGTACTGTACAGCTCTCTATATACATACTAAGCATTGAATAATTTACTTATTTATTAAAATGCCATATTTAAATAATATTTACTCTTTCAACACAGATATTAAATCAACTCAACCCACTTAAAAAATAAAATTTTCTCTCAATCGTTTCCCTTTAAAATACTTAGTTATTCACACACTCACAATATGTTATCAATAACTAGTTACTGAACAAATCAACATCAAAAACTAATTACTGAACCAATAAATATTAATGATGGGTTACTGACCAACTAATTTTGAAATAAATCACATAAAAGGTTAACAAAAAGAAATACAAGTTAAAACTTTATTAACTTTTTCACTATTTTTAAATTTTTGGTTGCTTAATTACCTTGTCGTTATCAGACGATAATTAATCAAATTCATTGAAACCAAATCCATTGTTATATTTACTTGGTATCAACTTCTGAACACTGATAACCCATACACAGTGAATAATCCATTAATAACTGAACAACAATCACTAGGTACTGTATACAAATAACCGAGTACTGTACAACTCTCTATATACATACTAAGCATTGAATAATTTACTTATTTATTAAAATGCCATATTTAAATAATATTTACTCTTTCAACACAGATATTAAATCAACTCAACCCACTTAAAAAATAAAATTTTCTCTCAATCATTTCCCTTTAAAATACTTAGTTATTCACACACTCACAATATGTTATCAATAACTAGTTACTGAACAAATCAACATCAAAAACTAATTACTGAACCAATAAATATTAATGATGGGTTACTGACCAACTAATTTTGAAATAAATCACATAAAAGGTTAACAAAAAGAAATACAAGTTGAAACTTTATTAACTTTTTCACTATTTTAAAATTTTTGGTTGCTTAATTACCTTGTCGTTATCAGGCTATAATTAATCAAATTCATTGAAACCAAATCCATTGTTATATTTACTTGGTATCAACCTCTGAACACTGATAACCCATACACAGTGAATAATCCATTAATAACTGAACAACAATCACTAGGTACTGTATACAAATAACCGAGTACTGTACAACTCTCTATATACATACTAAGCATTGAATAATTTACTTATTTATTAAAATGCCATATTTAAATAATATTTACTCTTTGAACACCGATATTCAACCAACTTAACCCACTTAAAAAATAAAATTTTTTCTCAATCATTTCCCTTTAAAATACTCAGTTATTCACACACTCACAATATGTTATCAATAACTAGTTACTGAACAAATCAATATCAAAAAATTTTTACTGACCAAGAAATCTTTAAATAAAAGCACATATAAATTTGAACAATCAAAAGAAATACAATTTTATTAACTTCTCGACTTTTTTATCGATCATTGATGTCTCCAAATTGTTTTGTTGTTTAGTTACCTGATTGCTATCAAGAAACTATTAATCATTGAAGCTCAATCAATTGTTGTATTTTCTCTGAATAAAAATTTATTTCTTTACAGTCTTGTATGTGATTTATTGAAATTATTTTGTAAAACTTAGTTAAAAAACTTTGAAATTTTTCTACCATTTTTGTAATATTTTTAATTGCGTCCAACAATGAACAATTACTAAACGTTATTTTCAAAGATGAATGCCAACATTTTCATTTATTTTTCATATGACCTAAATAAATTAATTGCTAACACATCAAAAAAAAATTACTTAAATTTATTTTTATAGATTTTCTATTCACCCCCAACTCTTATTGTTTACTGAATGATAAATTAATTAGTAAGTACAAGTAGTGGTTAATCTAATTGCTAGTGAAAAGAAACTTGATTAGAAAAAGATACTTAAATTAATTTCTCGAAACATATATTACTTTCATTGTACTTGGAATAAATTTTCATATATTTATTGAAAATGATTCGACTCTTTAAATTATTAACTCAAAGATGCTAAAGGTTTGAATAAAACTGATAGAAAAAAAATTAATATCTACAGCATTACTAAAATCAAATAACTATAATTTCTGATACCATGCTTCAATACATACATAGGTTCTTGTGTACTGATATCACTTACTGAAAACCCAAACTTATAGGAAAAATGTATGTGATTGTCTATTAGTTTTTGTAGAAATTATTTTTATTAAATTGTGGTTAGCTGGTGAATAGAATTTGATTAAAGTAGTGGGAAAGATGTAAATTTTAAATAAATCTGATTAAATTTGTTAATTCTTTAAATAAAATTTTTTAAACAAAGCTTCAACATAGTAGCAAATTTTAAAGAGAATAGTACTTATCAATTAAAAATTAAATTAAATTAACTAAGTTGTAAGATAATTGAAAAATTTATTAGATCATTTTTTAAAATTTTATAAGGTTGTTAGGTAATTATTCTAGGTACTTGTTGAATGAAAATTAGTGTATGTTATCGACTGCTCATAGTATTTAATTCTACAATTTCCGGATAAATAACTATTAAATTCTTGATTCCTGGAAATAATCGTAAATATTTAAATTATTCAGAAAATTGTCAAAAAAAAACCTAAATAATGGGTAACAAAAAAGTTTTAAATACTAGTCAATTTAGTTTTTAATTTAATTGAGTTACAGATATTTTAATAAAATCAAATAAATAGTTACATGAATCATACAATTTCATAGAACTGAAATATTATCGATATATCCTGATTAACCTTTATCAATGAAAAAAGTATCAATTTTCCTAAGTATCTTATAAATTCAACCAACTCAATCCCCTTAAAAATACTATAAAGTCGCCTCTCAACCAATCATTTCTCTTTAAATTACAATAATCCCGGCTATATACATTATTTTCATAAAAACCTATCAAGTAGATAATATTTACCCTTTGAATACTAATATTCATTCCAGTAAATTCCTTTAAAAATATTATAAATTCCTCTCTTGACCAATCATTTCCCAACAAATAACAATATTTCAAGCCATATTCAATATTTTTCATAAAAATCATAACAATACCCATTTCTATAATATTTACCCTTTTAATAACAATATTTAACTAACTCAAGCCCCTTAAAAATGACAACAAACTTGTTCTTAATCGACTATTTTTCACTAAATAAATTCCACTCTTGACCAATCTTTTCCCATCAAATAACACTTTCCCCTACTCTACCAACTATATTCATTATTTTATAAAAATCACCTATTAAATAACGATACTTAACCGACTCAACACCTTAAAAATATCAACAAATCTGCTGTTAATCGATTATTTCCCTTTAAAAGATCATAAATTCTCTTCTTAGCCAATTGTTTTCCCCTAAAATAAAATGTACTCTCAACCAATCATTTCTCTTTAAATGAGATTAATCCCAGTTATATTCATTATTTTCATAAAAAATCACCGACATATCGATATTCAACCGAATAAATCTCTTGAAATCACCTTAAAATATTATAAATTCGCCTCTCAACCAATCATTTCTCTTTAAATTACAATAATCCCCGCTATATTCATTATTTTCATAAAAATCACCAACATATCGTTATTCAACAGGATAAATTTCTTGAAATCCATCTCGTGACCAATTATGTCCCCTTAAAAGATCATAAATTCTCTTCTTAACCAATCATTTCTCTTTAAATGACAATATTTCCAATCTCTTAAAAGATTTACACACATATTGATATCTATCTGAACAAAGCCCCTTAAAAATATTATAAATTCCTCCTCTATATTCTCCATATCACAAAATTTCCTCTTAACCAATCATTTCCCTTGAAATCACATTTTCATTCACTGCACCAACAATACACATATTTTTGGTAATAACCTACAAGGTAAAATTTCTTTAGAAATCTATATTTAACCGAATAAGATCTTTAAAAATTCATCATTTGGATCATATTTACTATATGTATTCAACCAATCAAATTCCCTTAAAATAAAAATCTGAATTTTACCAATAAAAATAAATTTTCTTTAAAGTATTACAAAATTGTTATCGATACCCAACATTTTCCGTCGAAAATCACCACAATTTGATTCTGGCAATAAATTCAATCAAATAAAAAATTCATCAAAAATGACTAAAGTCGAATAAAGTCTATGTTTCCCACATAAATTTAATTTCACTGAATTAATGTAAAATCATAAAATATATATCATGTTGCTCAAATAATTAAAATTAATCAGTAAATCAAGTATAAATTCAATAAAAATTACCAGTAAACCCATAGATATAATTCAAAGATTTTCATATGTATATTGTTAACCACACTGAGCATCCTCTTAAAAATCTCTACAATATACTACTTTTGTGATTGATATCCACGAAATCAATAAATGGAAAATGATAATAATTATTGATCTCCTTTTTTACACTGTAAAATCAATTAAAATCTTAGGTTTCACTAAAATATTTTAAAAATTTACTGATTTAATCAACTATTTAAATATAACATAAAATTAAAATATCATTTACTATTGAAAATCTATCAGTCAATTTGATTCTAATTCTTAAATAATTATCTTAAATAGATGTTTCATAAACATTTTGATCATAAATTTAACTTTTATTTAAAATAATCCTAAAATCAAGTCAAATCTAATAAATTATCAAGAAATTAAGTGTTTCTAAATTATAGATTTACCCTCATTTCTTCAATAATTTCATTAAAAACATAATCAAACCCTAAACCTATTAAAATTCAGAAGAAAAACCATAAAATTCACAAAGATGATTAAAATTTATTAAAATAAATACCTCGTAAAACTAGATATCACTTAAATTATCATAAAATTTCCCTTAAAGCTCTAATTGATTTACATAGCCTAAAATTATTTTATTTTTGTCGAGTACAACCTAATCTATTGAAAGATGTTATTTATTTAATTAAATTTTCATTGAAAATAACAAGTCAACAAATAGAATTTTAATTAGTAGAGATTATATTCTATAAAGAAAATTTTCAGTGAAGAAGCAATGTTGGTGAGAGAGTACATTAAGTGTCTAAAATCATTGAAATTACTGGGGAAAAAGTGGGATAGTTAAAGATATCTACTAAATATATGAAATATCAATTGATATATTAAAAACTTACAAGGATAATATACTTTGAATGGAGAAAATATACATCGAAAAGAAAAATATTCGTTGAAGAGGAAAATATTCATTGAAGAGAAAAATATTCGTTGAAAAGAAAAAACATTCATTGAATAAGGAAAGCATTAATTGAAGAGAGAAAATATTCATTAGAGAGGAAAGCAATCATTAAAGTGAGAAAATATGAATTGAAGCTACCAAATATTCAGTGAATCGAAAATTGCTTATAATAAATTAGATTGTAAATTTCTCAATGATGAGATGAAATATCAATTAAATATTGGGAAATACTTTAAATGGAGTCTGAATTATTCACTGATCAACAAATATACTTAAAAGATGAAAATATGCACTGATAATGAACGTACTATAAGAGTGGATGAATTAAAAATTCAATTAAAAATTATTAACAATTGAGTTGATTTCATCGGTCGATTATATTTAAATATATATATATATATATATTTTTTTGATGGAGACTTATGGGCGGAGGAATAGTTATTAAAAACAATAAACGCGCGCGCGTATCTGATACAATATAACAAGTAGGAAGAATGTAGTAGAAAGTCAAACAAATAAAGGAGCATAGTAAACAATACATTGAATAGATAAATAATTTGGTATTTCGATTATAAGAAACATTTAGTTTTTTGTAATATTAAATAAATTCAGAAAATTGATGTATTTTCTACTTTTAGAAATAATAATCATTTTTTGATATGTTATTATTATTTTTGAATTTAAATTATTATTTTGTCAATAGTTACAATTGAATAAATAATATGAAAATAATTTAACATTTGGATAATATTTATTTATAACCATAAATTTATAAAGAGATTATTCAAAATATTTTAAGTTTGTCAAAAAGTTTTATTTGAGTATAAAACTAAATCAAATATTCTATTTACTAATCAATAAAAAATTATTTTAATTAAATTTCAAATATAACTTTAAATAATAGAATAATTTAAGAATTAAAAAAATAATATCTTGTCAATAGTTACAACAAAAACAAATATTTAAATGTAAGTTTATTCAAAATTAATTACATTTAGACAATAATTCTTAATAGCAATAAAATTCCATAATGTTCATTCAAAATATATAATTCAAGGTGTTTTGAATTTACTATTGATATAATATTCATGTTATAGCTTAACTTATGAGAAAAGTTTTACATATGAAATTTTAATAATAAAATTTAATAAAAAATCACAAACATAAAAAGAAATCGATAAAAATATATTCACATCAATCAAATAAATCGTCAATGTCTCGACTGAAACAGTAGTACTTGCTGTCATAGCTTGGGCTGTAGTACTCTGATAGCTAGGGCTATGCGATACTTGTGCAATGGCATCGATTCCTTAATAAGGGCCAAATGCTAGACTGGAATTTCTACCCACAAAATTACGCTTATCGATATATTTGTTGGATTTGTTGGATTTGTTGAACATTCGTTGGATTTGTATACATCCACCGAATTTAGTATACGCGCGCGCGTTTATTGTTTTTAATAACTATTCCTCCGCCCATAAGTTTCCATCAAAAAAATATATATATATATATTTAAATATAATCGACCGATGAAATCAACTCAATTGTTAATAATTTTTAATTGAATTTTTAATTCATCCACTCTTATAGTACGTTCATTATCAGTGCATATTTTCATCTTTTAAGTATATTTGTTGATCAGTGAATAATTCAGACTCCATTTAAAGTATTTCCCAATATTTAATTGATATTTCATCTCATCGTTGAGAAATTTACAATCTAATTTATTATAAGCAATTTTCGATTCACTGAATATTTGGTGGCTTCAATTCATATTTTCTCACTTTAATGATTGCTTTCCTCTTTAATGAATATTTTCTCTCTTCAATTAATGCTTTCCTTATTCAATGAATGTTTTTTTTTCTTCAACGAATAGTTTTCTCATCGATGTATATTTTCTCCATTCAAAGTATATTATCCTTGTAAGTTTTTAATATATCAATTGATATTTCATCTATTTAGTAGATATCTTTAACTATCCCACTTTTTCCCCAGTAATTTCAATGATTTTAGACACTTAATGTACTCTCTCACCAACATTGCTTCTTCACTGAAAATTTTCTTTATAGAATATAATCTCTACTAATTAAAATTCTATTTGTTGACTTGTTATTTTCAATGAAAATTTAATTAAATAAATAACATCTTTCAATAGATTAGGTTGTACTCGACAAAAATAAAATAATTTTAGGCTATGTAAATCAATTAGAGCTTTAAGGGAAATTTTATGATAATTTAAGTGATATCTAGTTTTACGAGGTATTTATTTTAATAAATTTTAATCATCTTTGTGAATTTTATGGTTTTCTTCTGAATTTTAATAGGTTTAGGGTTTGATTATGTTTTTAATGAAATTATTGAAGAAATGAGGGTAAATCTATAATTTAGAAACACTTAATTTCTTGACAATTTATTAGATTTGACTTGATTTTAGGATTATTTTAAATAAAAGTTAAATTTATGATCAAAATGTTTATGAAACATCTATTTAAGATAATTATTTAAGAATTAGAATCAAATTGACTGATAGATTTTCAATAGTAAATGATATTTTAATTTTATGTTATATTTAAATAGTTGATTAAATCAGTAAATTTTTAAAATATTTTAGTGAAACCTAAGATTTTAATTGATTTTACAGTGTAAAAAAGGAGATCAATAATTATTATCATTTTCCATTTATTGATTTCGTGGATATCAATCACAAAAGTAGTATATTGTAGAGATTTTTAAGAGGATGCTCAGTGTGGTTAACAATATACATATGAAAATCTTTGAATTATATCTATGGGTTTACTGGTAATTTTTATTGAATTTATACTTGATTTACTGATTAATTTTAATTATTTGAGCAACATGATATATATTTTATGATTTTACAATAATTGAGTGAAATTAAATTTATGTGGGAAACATAGACTTTATTCGATTTTAGTCATTTTTGATGAATTTTTTATTTGATTGAATTTATTGCCAGAATAAAATTGTGGTGATTTTCGACGGAAAATGTTGGGTATCGATAACAATTTTGTAATACTTTAAAGAAAATTTATTTTTATTGGTAAAATTCAGATTTTTATTTTAAGGGAATTTGATTGGTTGAATACATATAGTAAATATGATCCAAATGATGGATTTTTAAAGATCTTATTCAGTTAAATATAGATTTCTAAAGAAAATTTACAAAAAAATATGTATTTTGTTGGTGCATTAAGGGAAAATGTCATTTCAAGGGAAATGATTGGTTAAGATGAAATTTTATGATATTTTAAGAGGAAATACTCGAATAAAAACAAGTTTGTTGTCATTTTTAACTGGGTTGAGTTGGTTGAATATCTGTGTTGAAAGAATAAATATTTTATAAATGGAGAATATAGAGGAGGACTTTATAATATTTTTAGGGGGCTTTGTTCAGATAGATATCAATATGTGTGTAAATCTTTTGAGAGAGTGGAAATATTGTCATTTAAAAGAGAAATGATTGTTTAAGAAGAGAATTTATGATCTTTTAAGGGGACATAATTGGTCACGAGATGGATTTCAAGAAATTTATCCTGTTGAATAACGATATGTTGGTGATTTTTATGAAAATAATGAATATAGCGGGGATTATTGTAATTTAAAGAGAAATGATTGGTTGAGAGGCGAATTTATAATATTTTTAAGGGGATTTGATTGGTCAAGAGAGGAATTTTATTTTAAGGTGATTTCAAGAGATTTATTCGGTTGAATATCGATATGTCGGTGATTTTTTATGAAAATAATGAATATAACTGGGATTAATCTCATTTAAAGAGAAATGATTGGTTGAGAGTACATTTTATTTTAGGGGAAAACAATTGGCTAAGAAGAGAATTTATGATCTTTTAAAGGGAAATAATCGATTAACAGCAAATTTGTTGATATTTTTAAGGTGTTGAGTCGGTTAAGTATCGTTATTTAGTAGGTGATTTTTATAAAATAATGAATATAGTTGGTAGAGTAGGGGAAAGTGTTATTTGATGGGAAAAGATTGGTCAAGAGTGGAATTTATTTTAGTGAAAAATAGTCGATTAAGAACAAGTTTGTTGTCATTTTTAAGGGGTTTGAGTTAGTTAAATATTGTTATTAAAAGGGTAAATATTATAGAAATGGGTATTGTTATGATTTTTATGAAAAATATTGAATATGGCTTGAAATATTGTTATTTGTTGGGAAATGATTGGTCAAGAGAGGAATTTATAATATTTTTAAAGGAATTTACTGGAATGAATATTAGTATTCAAAAGGTAAATATTATCTACTTGATAGGTTTTTATGAAAATAATGCATATAGCCGGGATTATTGTAATTTAAAGAGAAATGATTGGTTGAGAGGCGACTTTATAGTATTTTTAAGGGGATTGAGTTGGTTGAATTTATAAGATACTTAGGAAAATTGATACTTTTTTCATTGATTAAAGGTTAATCAGGATATATCGATAATATTTCAGTTCTATGAAATTGTATGATTCATGTAACTATTTATTTGATTTTATTAAAATATTTGTAACTCAATTAAATTAAAAACTAAATTGACTAGTATTTAAAACTTTTTTGTTACCCATTATTTAGGTTTTTTTTTTGACAATTTTCTGAATAATTTAAATATTTACGATTATTTCCAGGAATCAAGAATTTAATAATTATTTATCCGGAAATTGTAGAATTAAATACTATGAGCAGTCGATAACATACACTAATTTTCATTCAACAAGTACCTAGAATAATTACCTAACAACCTTATAAAATTTTAAAAAATGATCTAATAAATTTTTCAATTATCTTACAACTTAGTTAATTTAATTTAATTTTTAATTGATAAGTACTATTCTCTTTAAAATTTGCTACTATGTTGAAGCTTTGTTTAATAAATTTTATTTAAAGAATTAACAAATTTAATCAGATTTATTTAAAATTTACATCTTTCCCACTACTTTAATCAAATTCTATTCACCAGCTAACCACAATTTAATAAAAATAATTTCTACAAAGTCTAATAGACAATCACATACATTTTTCCTATAAGTTTGGGTTTTCAGTAAGTGATATCAGTACACAAGAACCTATGTATGTATTGAAGCATGGTATCAGAAATTATAGTTATTTGATTTTAGTAATGCTGTAGATATTAATTTTTTTTTCTATCAGTTTTATTCAAACCTTTAGCATCTTTGAGTTAATAATTTAAAGAGTCGAATCATTTTCAATAAATATATGAAAATTTATTCCAAGTACAATGAAAGTAATATATGTTTCGAGAAATTAATTTAAGTATCTTTTTCTAATCAAGTTTCTTTTCACTAGCAATTAGATTAACCACTACTTGTACTTACTAATTAATTTATCATTCAGTAAACAATAAGAGTTGAGGGTGAAAAGATTAGAAAATTTATAAAAATAAATTTAAGTAATTTTTTTTTGATGTGTTAGCAATTAATTTATTTAGGGCATGTGAAAAATAAATGAAAAGGTTGGCATTCATCTTTGAAAATAACGTTTAGTAATTGTTCATTGTTGGACGCAATTAAAAATATTACAAAAATGGTAGAAAAATTTCAAAGTTTTTTAACTAAGTTTTACAAAATAATTTCAATAAATCACATACATGACTGTAAAGAAATAAATTTTTATTCAGAGAAAATACAACAATTGATTGAGCTTCAATGATTAATAGTTTCTTGATAGCAATCAGGTAACTAAACAACAAAACAATTTGGAGACATCAATGATCGATAAAAAAGTCGAGAAGTTAATAAAATTGTATTTCTTTTGATTGTTCAAATTTATATGTGCTTTTATTTAAAGATTTCTTGGTCAGTAAAAATTTTTTGATATTGATTTGTTCAGTAACTAGTTATTGATAACATATTGTGAGTGTGTGAATAACTAAGTATTTTAAAGGGAAATGATTGAGAGAAAATTTTATTTTTTAAGTGGGTTGAGTTGATTTAATATCTGTGTTGAAAGAGTAAATATTATTTAAATATGGCATTTTAATAAATAAGTAAATTATTCAATGCTTAGTATGTATATAGAGAGCTGTACAGTACTCGGTTATTTGTATACAGTACCTAGTGATTGTTGTTCAGTTATTAATGAATTATTCACTGTGTATGGGTTATCAGTGTTCAGAAGTTGATACCAAGTAAGTTAACTTTTTATATTTTCTGAAAGTATTATTATAATTATAATTATAATTATAATTATTATTATTATTATTATTATTTTATTAATATTATTATTTATTATTATTATTTTATTATTTTTTTTTATTAAGGATGGGTTGCTGCAGAGTGAAGGAGATGGGTTGCTCTTGCGAATGACTACTACCTACCTTAGGCAATACTATGTAACACTGAAACTCCAAAATTTAATTTAATAAAATTCTTTGAAAAAAGTTTTTGAAAAATTTCTTTGAAAATTTGATCGTTATCAACATGTATAAAAAAGTAATAGTAAAAATTATACTAAAAATTTGATTGTAAGATTACATTAAAAATTTTTTCAATTAAAAACATGTGTAAAAATTTCATTGTTAAATTATCCTAAAAATTTCATCTTTAAAAATCATGTATAAAAAATTCCATTGTAAAATTATGTTAAAAATTTTATCATTAAAAAATATGTATAAAAATTGATCGATAAAACTGTACTAAAAATTTTATTTAATAAATTTTATCATGCAATATTGTCGACTCTTTAACTTTAAAAATTCTTACCTTATGTAATTTGCCTACTATAACTGCTTTTAAAATTTTCAGCTTTAAAAATTACCCTTATGTAACTTAACTGTTGACTCTCTATTTAATTTTAAAAAAATTCTTACCTAACTTACCACACTTTACTCTAGGCACCTTAAATTACTTTAAGTACCTTAATTTACTTAAATTTATTCTAAAGTACTTTAAATTACTCTGATGTACCTTAATTTACTTTATGAACCATAATTTACTTAAATGTACCCCAATGTACTTAAATTGACTTTCGACCCTTTAATTTACTTTAATTTACCTTAATGTACTCTAATGTATCTTAATTTACTAGAGGAACCTTAATTTACTCTAATATACTTAAATGTATTCTAATGTACTTTAATTTATCTAAATTTACTTTAATATACTTTAATGTATCCTAATGTACTTTAATTTATCTTAATTTACTTTAGGTATTTTAAATTATTTTTATCTAGAGCCTAAATTTGCCTATGAAAATTGTGTGAACAAATATTTCAAGTGTTTTTTTTTAACAAGCATATAAAATACCTCTGTCAATTTATTGATCAATAGGCGTTTCAAGCCATTTTTATTTTATGCCTATATTTACCTATAGAAAGTATTGAGACCAAATATTGCATTAGTTTTTATTACGAATTAAAAATATCCCTGACTATATCACATCTTAGGCGATTTGAGCCAATTTTAATTTTATGCTTTTTTTATCGTTAGGCGATTCAAGCCAATTTATTTTAGTCTTTTTCAAAAATACCCCTTGACTATAGTGTGATTAAAAAAAAAATTTTGTGAATGAAAATACCCACTCTGACCATCTTAGGCGATTTGAGCCAATTTTAATTTTATGCTTTTTTATCATTAGGCGATTCAAGCCAATTTATTTTATGCCTATATTTAACTATAGAAAGTATTGAGACCAAATATTGCATTGTTTTTTATTACGAGTTAAAAATATCCCTGACTATAGTCTGTTCATCTTAGGCGATTTGAGCCAATTTTAATTTTATGCTTTTTTATCGTTAGGCGATTCAAGCCAATTTATTTTAGTCTTTTTCAAAAATACCCCCTGACTAAAGTGTGATTAAAAAAAATTTTTTCAAAAAAATATTTCAATTTTATTTAAAAAATTCGCCAAAATTGGAATTTAAAAAAAAATCGCGCCAAAACTCGAAAAAAATTTCGAAAAAAAAATACACACAAAAAAATTAATTAAAATACACACAAAATTAATTAAGTTGATTACATCATTATGTAATCAAGATAATCCGAAATTTAATCTGCAAAATCCCCCCCCACTCACCCTATTTTTTTTATGTAGCAGTGTGCTCCTAACTACCTACTGTACCGCATCGATTAGTTGATAGGAAATCATACTATTCAATCGAACATAATTTTATTAATCTTTTTAAATAAATCAACAAAACAGAAGTCTTTTAAAATTATTATAATGTTGAACTTGTTGCTAATCACCGATAATTCACTTATTTCATTTAAAACTTATCCGAATCTAATTATATGCATTGTAAAACGCTGCAATTACCATAATTCATTACTCTAAAGTTTCCTTATAAAGAATACTTCAACAATGTTTCCAAATCTTTACATATAAAAGTTGTAATTATAACGATTCAAGCAAAATCAAATAGATCTACTAGAAAATTTTCATGTACAACAAATATTGGTTAAATTAACTATCAAATGTTGTAATTTATGGTTACTGTACAATAAGAATTTGCCGCTATAAAAATATACTAATTATCCCTATTAAAAGTTTAACAATTTATTGAACTACACATACTTTTCTTCAATACAAAATGAATTTAACAGAATAAGAAAAACAATATTTGTTAGAATATTGCTAAAAATTAATATACTTTAATGTCCAAATAGATATCCAACCACTTTAAAATCTTCGATAAAATTTTAATGAATTTCTATTATAGTAGCAATAAACACCACAAATCATTGACAAAAAGGATAAATCTACTCAATCCTTGAATTAATCTTCGGTTCACCTAAAAACTATAATTACTATCATGGTACCAGTAAAGATTGCATTAATAATCTACAATTTACTAACAATAATTCCACATATATAGCTAAATTATTGATTTCTCTACACATACTTTACATTGGATTTAACCCCTAAAGTTATAATGACTGTAATTTAACGAATTACCACATTGAACTTTGTTTACATAAATCCTGTAATAGTTAGATTTATTAAAATGCAGTAAGAATCTTTAATGAATTTCTCTTACACGCAATAGTAATACCCTGATTGATGAGCGCTGATATTCCAACAAATATTTGATTAAGACCCTTCAATCGTAACTAATTATTAAACTTTTCACCTTTATTTGGCAAATTACTGATAATTTCATTACAAAAAACCTTACTTTTCTCTGTACATACTTAATATTTAGTCATAATTTCCCCTTTAAAATTGATATATTACTGATCACTTCATGTAAAACTCTACATTTAACTGTACAAACTTGATTTATAACCATAATATCCTCTTAAAATTGATATATTACTGATCATTTCGTGTAAAACTCTACATTTATCTGTACATATTCAATATTTAGCCATAATTTATCCCTTAAAATTGATATATTACTGATCATTTTCATTAAAAACCCTATATTTATCTGCACATACTCAATATTTAGCCATAATTTATCCCTTAAAATTGATATATTACTGATAATTTTCATGTAAAATCTAACATTAAATGATTATTTCTACTCAATATTTACCTTTGATTAATTTCTTTTAACACTGTATAATATGAAATTACTCATTATGATATCCAAATTATTATTACGTCATAATTAATTGATTAAATTTCTCACTCAATATTTCCCCTATTAATTTACTACGTTTAAACTCGATATTTCAACTTGTAAAGCATACTAGAATTGATCAAAATCCCAATCCATAGTGATAAATCTAACCTTTCCATTATATCTAACACTCTGAAATATTCATACTTTCGAATACTCTCTCTAAAATTGATACAGTTCTCTTAAAAGTTTACTTCAAATTCTCAATAAATTCTCTAGTAATATCAATTGACATTCGATTAGATATAAAATTCATGAAAATATATCGAGAATCCTAAATTTAAACTAAAATATTTAACAGGCTTTATATTATACTAAGTGGACATACATGATAAATTAATATACTAGCTATTATTCAATACCTTATTACAAGTTTTAGTCTAATTAAACAAAATTTCCATATTGATAAAAGACAAATAAATAGAGTCATTTAACGATGTATGCGATAAAAAATATTTAATCGAATATCAAAAGTTGATAACTAACTCTTAAATAACCAAAGACATAGTATTTTCAAATTGAATACTAAAATTAATTAATTCTGAAATATAATTTCTTAATAGTTTTAATGTCCAAAATTTTGGTTCATTTAATTTTCTTAATAAAATTTTCCCTTTAAATAATTACACAAATTTCTAAATAAGTATCATTTGCATAAAATTATTCAAAATCTGTACAATTCTTCTCAATTATTGTTAGCAGAAGGTTCTAGAAGGTAGGTGAGTGTGTTTGTCCACAACTGCGTGACATAATAACAGTTAGGTAATCGATGTGTTGATCCACAATTACGTGACATAATAAGTGTGAATCTGTGTTTTGGTCCACAACTACGTGACATAACAAGGGTAGGTAATCGGTGTGTAATAAATGTGTCTCCAAGTTGTGACTGACCAGTGGGCACGTGACATAATCGTGAGGTCACCTGGCGACCTTGGACAAATGTTAATTACTAGGTAGCAACTAAGTGCAAAGATGTCAATCTCCAGGTATTGACAGTGTGGACAGAGGTCAGATATTAAGTCATATTAAGTAAGCCAAGGGTCGGGGGTTTGTATCTGACGGGCTCACATCCTACTACTTTTATTTCAATCTAATTTGAACATTAGCAAGTGATGCAATATTTTAACGGCACGCAACTCATGACATGAGCAGTTGAGGCAGCCATCTGGTCATCAAATTTTATTAATAAAATAAAGACCTTTTAAAGCAATATTCTTATGATAATACTAAAAACTATCTAAAAACATTATATTTAGCTAAGCGAAACTAAGTCTACTAATCCATGCTAATACAAAACATCCTTACACCTCCAACCAGTTTGGAACCGCAATCGTCGAGCAGTGTGGCGTTTCTTTCATGAAATTCTCTTTGAATAAAATTCGCATATAATTGTTATGCATTTAATGTATATCATTTACAACATTCTGCTACCAAGAAACTATGAATATTTTATTATATTCTGAATATTTATTATGATTAATGTTACAATAAAAATCAATTTAAAATTAATTATTAGATAATTCTCAAAATTATTTTAAAAAGATATTATTAATTTAAAATTAATAAAAATCAAAAAAAGGAAATTTTAGAGAAAAATTAATTTTCCAACTGAAAAATACATAACTAGCATAATTTTCAAGAATGAATTTTGGAATATTTCATGATTATCATTTTAAAAATTTATTTCCATTATATATAAAGTATTTATAATAATTATAATTTTTTTTAATATTTTTTAAAAATGAATTTTTAAGTTTCAAGTGTTCAACAAAAGAAAAAAAGAGAATAATATTCAATTGGGAAGATTAAACTAATAGTTATAATTGGTATATAATCAAAAATTCTCTTTTGAAATAAATATGCAGCAAAGGCTTACTTGTGTAGTTGATTTATTGTTTATATTTTACAATATTTTGCCAACAAAAAAACAATGAATATTTATCAATAATTATAATTACAAATGAAATTGATTTATTATTAATTTCAAATTAAATTAAAAAATTTTAATTTATTTCCATATAAATTTAAAAAATATTAAATTGAATTTTTTAAAAATGAAAAAAAATCATTTTATTTCCAACTGTTTCCCTATAAAAAACGTTATGGAAAAGATAATTAATATGAGGATGAAACTATTAATTATCCCACTGATTAAATAACAAGCCCATTTAAAAATTGTTCTTTCACATTCAACGATTGTCGCCAGCCATCCATGAAATTAAATGAAGCGCATCCTATATCATATTAAAAAATGTTTCATTTTCACATAGAAAATTTAAAAAACACAAATGCATCAATTTCCGATAGAAAATCTGATTATGAATAGGAGAGTGCATGAGAGATGAACTGAAAATAATTTTTGAAATTACTTCTGCAATTTCTGTCTCAAATGAATATATCACTGTTCAAATGAAACACTTCTGTCAAGATAATTAAAAATTGCACAAAAACAAAAAAAATCTGACACATACACATTCACACACTCAGAGGGAGAGAGGCAGCCAGAGCGCGACAAACGGCAGCAGATATACTACTCACAGAAAGGAGATTAATCCAAATTTCATATGCATTGTTGTTAAACCAACTTTCACGATTCCTCGCAGATTTTCTATTTTTCTAAGACTAAAATAAAATAAACACAGTTAATCAGCTCAGCTCGACTTAGTCATTTGTGTAATGAAATCCTGCCTCATTTTCGAGAAATTAACTCAAATCGTTGCAGAGCAGTACTTAAAATTTTGTTCTCTAATAGAAGAGCTTGACAAAAAAAAAATTTTTTTCGAGTTGCAAAATAATGTCCTTTATTATTTACAATTCACAAAATAATTAACTAAGTTTATTAAATAGAAAGTTAAAATGCATATTTTTTTTGTTTAATTAAAATAATTATTATTTTTAATTAATTGTTCTGAATGAAATTTAACAATTTACATTAGTATATATAAAGGATCGATGATGAAAATAGAAATAAAAAATTTTAAATAATTTTAATCACAAATTAATTGAATTAATTGAACCTAGACGAGAAGCAGTTCACAAACAATTAATTCTCAATATTATTAGATTTTAACGTAAAATGATATTCTATTGCATTTTTTGTTTTAGCTTTATAATAGGATAAATGTTATATGAAAATGGGTTTTATTTTGTTTAAATATTATATTTATCGAGATTTTGTTATATCAGTTTTAGTTTCAATTAATTTTTTTTATATAATTATTTTTAGGATTTAAAATAGTATTTGGAAATTATACTTTTTAGATTAATTTCTAAATTAATTTAACTTTTCACAAATCTGATGTTTATATTAATTATTGAATTAATTATTTTAAATTAGTACAAATTATTAATTAATTAATATAAATATTTCTATTATTAGATTGTTTATTATTATTGCTACACCACTGTATAATATTGCCGTAGTTAACTAATTTGCATCTATTGTACTTATAACAAAAAACTCATAAAAATATTATTAATAAACAAATACATAACGATCTTATAGGGTTGCTCCCACATAACCTAAAGTGTTCTGATATATTATTGGTTAAATTTTATATATATATCAATGGTGATTAAACTAAAAGTAGATTATGTGATCTTGCTTTACTTAGCATAGAACGAGAAATGACCGAAGAAATTGACTTTGATATTATAATTAAACAATTTGCGTCAGCTAAAGCAAGAAAGATAAATTTGCAATAAAGTGTTAATAGATTTAACTTGTGCGATTTTTTTACCCAATTTTAAAGTAGTTTTTTAGAAAATAAAACGTGAGTAACCTATCATCGAAGCGGGGCGCAAAATCGGTGTTTGCCATAGGCGCCATTTACCCTAGGTACGCCACTGCTATCAATAAACTCAATTTTTTGCATGTGATCAGTTAAAAGCAATGAATTTGTCTGGAAAAGATTTGAAAGATTATTTGATGAAAACTTTACCAGAACGAAGTTACAGTTTTCCTACTACAATTCCTAACTACAAGAAATATTACTGAATGGATGACAATTAAAAACTAAGAGTTTCAAGGACTACTACTTGTGAAGCTTTGATAATAAAATCAGCATACAAAATGCATCATTTTGAGAGTTCTTCATTATTAGGGTTAATAAATTTTATTGAATTCCGCCAATATAATTATGTCAGTCTATAATAATACAGCATAGTCTATATTTATAATTTTATGAGTCTTATCCGATATTCATGGACGGTGAAAGTTTACTAGTTAATTTTAAAAAAATATAAACCACTTAATATTTTTATCATTTCTTACAAATTTATTTAATTTTACAATAAATTTTTAATTATTTTTATTTATATTTTAAATATAATATTTCTTATATTAAATACTAAATATGAAATTTGAAACCAAAATTTCGAGACAATTAACAGTTTTAAATTTTAATTTCAAAATAATGAAAAATCAAATGAAATTTTACTTTTTTTACTAATTTTTTTACTTGTATTATTTAACTGACTTTGGTCTAAATAAACATTATTTAATATTTGGCATTTATAAATTGGTTTGACACTGAAAAATTAGCATAATATTTGTCGGTTTTATTTAATTAATTCAATTTCAAAGGTTTTAATTCTGAAAACGCACAACAAATTTGCTGGTGATATTTTTGGAGATTTTTAAAAACTCAGATTTTTTAAAATTATAACATTTAGCGAATTAGTTTTCATCATTTCAGCATCGACAGGGAAATTTATCTCAGGGCAGCCCTACGTAAAAAAAATGAAAAATCTAGCATTTATTAGGGGATTTATTTAGCATATGATATGAAAAAAATAGGGAAATCATAATTTTAGAGCTCCTGACTCATTTAGATATGAAGCGGCTTCATGCTGAAAGTTACCCTAATTCATGTGAACAGCAATTATTTTTTATCCTCTTTTTCCAGCTCATTAGATTTGAAAATTATGAGACTGCCAAAATCAAAATAATTTTTGAACACATTTTATTTTGACTTGAGTAAATTTAATTTATTTTTTGAATTTTTGCAAATTGCACTTTCTAATTAAACAAATAAAATTTATTTATAGAAAAGCTTCTTTGCAAAATATTTCGTTTTAAGAAAGTATCCTTTAAGTAGAGGTCAAAATACAGTATTGACTATACTGTACAGTGTCACATATGACATAATAAAGTAAATTCTTCAAACCGGTTTCTAAAAACGTGATACTTTTCTACCAAACGTTCTCGCTGGTTAGAATTTTTTCCTTTCAATCAATTCATGAGATAAAGGGTTCCTATAAAAATATTCAATTCTTACATGTCAATCTTCTTTATATGAAGTTTCTCATCCTCAATGTATTCATTAGTATATTTAAAAGCAGTTTTACACATCTTGTCAAAGTTTCAGTACAATAGAGTAAATGTGTAGAAAATCCCATTTCCCCAAGAAATATGTTCTCTTGATAAGTTCGTCTTTCGATCATTGTAGGATTTTGATACCGCTTTTCTTCATATTTTGAGTGGATAAAAGGCATCACAGTGGTGTGCTCTAGTTCAATTTCACCAGCAAATAACATGACGTCATCTTCTTTATTGGTAGACTCTCACATCCCTTTCTTCCATTTCATTCTCTAGATCACTTGATTCAGAGCATCTGGCTTGAATAAATCTTACAGCATCTTCAGTGTTCATTTAAAAACATTCAAGACCTCATTTATAAATTACCATCATCAATTAATTGAGTTAACGGTTTACTAATGTTCAGACTTAAATTAGTGGCCACTTCGACAACTCTAGATATACATGAAATCTTTTGGGATTCTTTAGCCTCATTTGTCGAATAATTTAAAAAAAATTATTTTTATTTAAATTTTAATTATTAAAACAAACATAGAGTAAATTACTTAAATCAATTGATACCTTCAATTTTCAACCAAAATAGATAAACAATTTCAATGTGAATTTGAAAATATATTGAAAATATATTTTAATTCTCAAATAAAATTTCCCGCGTACTCTAATATTTGAAACTAAGAAGAAAAAACCCTAAACGAAAATGTATCAAACGCAAAAAGCACATAGTCTACGTCACGACGCACTGAGTAATACATCAAGCACCTCTCAACTGTCATTTTTAAAGTGCTAAAAACGCTGAATGTTTAATAGTGTTTATCTCACTCAAACTAGAACACCCAATAGTGGTAAATATAAAGGAAATTTAAAAGAAAGGATATACGGAACTATCACAGAAATTTGAATGAAATGATCAAGTAAAAATTAATTTTTTTTAAAATTATTCCCTTTTTTTGAATAAAACTGTATGATAAGAAAAACAAAATAAACTTGTTATAAAAAAAGTTCTATTAATATTTCTTAAAAAATAAAAAAAAAATATTTTATTTATTATTAAAACAAAATATTAAGTAAATCAATTAAATTATGACTTCAAAATATTTAACTTAAATTTTTTAAAATTGATAATAAATAACTAATATGAATTAGACAACAAAATGTTTATCAATTTGTCAGTTAAATTTCGATGGAAATCAAAAATTTTCCATTTGAAATTGTAAATCTTTGAAGTCAGACAAAATCAACAATTTCTATTTGTTTGTTTCCTATTATCGTTACAATTTTATCTTCAAAAAATTAATCCAACGAATAATAAATGATCTAAACGCTAATTTAAAACAAAATTGTCAAAGCATCTTAATTCCCCTATTAAAAATAACAAAATTTCATAAATTAATTTGTTTAAAATCAAAATGAAAATTAAACGTTTGTTAGATTTGAGATAGTAGTGATTAGTCCAATTTCCCATTCATTTTAATTTAATTTAATTTAATTTTACGCTTTTAAATAACTTAATATTAACACGGTATTTATAATTTAATTTTAATTATAATTATATTAATCGTATCAAAAAACATATTTTAAATTGTTTTATTTCTGGGATTGTGCAACTTAATTGATGTGTAAAATATAAAGTATTTTATAAAATATAGTATATATATAATTTATTTTTATTTATTTTTATTATTTCCTAATTGTTGAAATAAATAAATTGTCTTACAAATTTAAAATATTCTTCTGAATCAAAGAATATTTTGAAAAAGACTGAAAAATAAGTTTGATTCGCAATAACTGTCTATAATTATTGCGTATATCCCTAAAAATGGGAAATGAAGAGATGAAAATTGCTACTGAAATTGGAAAGAAACAATTTATGAAACAATTAACAAATATGTAAATGTTCGTATAACCGCGATAAATTAGGTCAAATAGTTAACTACATTATAATACATAAATATTTTGTTTTAAATAATACTTTCGATCAGATTGGCTAAAAATTATAATCAATTGAATTTTATGCCTGCTAAATTATTATTGCGTAAATTTGTGTAAGCATCACCTGTCATTATTCCTGTTATTTCCACAAAAGAATCGACTGTATCGCCCAAAAAGTTAAACCCAGTACATATAATTACCGCTACCTCACTGAATTGTTAGTCATACTGCTTGTAACTAGTACTTTACTATGCAGAGTGTATTCGATAAGTCTTTGGAGACTTATGTTGAAATATCCAAGCTTCCACTTATGTTATATTAAGTATTTTACATATCACGAACTACAGTCTTTACATGCACTTTTTATTCGAATAGAACGCGAGCGTATTATATTACAGTCGTTATTAAGAATTTTGAAAATATATTTAAAAAAAATTATTTTAAATTGAAATTTTGAATTTTTATTTTGAATTTTTATTATAATAAATGTATATTTATTTGTTTAAATTGAAATTATTTGTTGAATCTTTATAAAATGAATATTGATACAATAATTTCTAGTTGAAAGATTTATACCATTAAGCAAAAACTTGAAATTTTAAATGAAATTAAAACAGGTGAGCCAGGTAAAAGTTACCGAGCAATTGGTAAACTACATGGAATTAACAAATTGCGCTGACGGAAGAACAAAAAAGAGGATCTACTTAAAGCGGTAATGTAATCCAAATATTTGTACTCGTAACAGCAGGAAATTAGCTGTTGGTGGTAGGTCACTTGAATATTAAGAAATTGAAAAATGAAGTTTGACAGTGAGTTTTACTGTCGATTTTACTATGTGGATGATATATTTTTTTATTTAAAAGTCAGAAACACGTTGAGCTGATTTTGTATTCGCATGTGAAACGGAGAGAAAGTCATCGATTGTGTTCTTGGATTCAACACAAAGATAAACAATATGAGACAGAGATTTATAGAAAACCAACTGATACAGGTCTTTATAATTCTTTAGAAAGCTTTTGTGAATTTAAGTATAAGAGAAAATAGATTTATCGTTTTAGATCTTTATCTTCTACTTTTGCTAATTCAATGAAAATTTATGATAAACTGGTTAAGTTGTTGATAAATAATGGGTATTCGAAATCATTTTTATTATTGATGATAAAAAAAGACTGTTGAAAAATTGATTAAAAATCCTAAGAATCCGTGTTTCATACAGTAATTTGAAAAATGAATTTGAATTGAGTTTTGATTTAAATAATAGTAAAAATGTATATAAGAATAGTGAGCCAAAATTTGTGTTAGTATTGCCATACTCGGAAGATTTTACAAATTTTCGGAAAATTTAGATTATAAGATTGTTTCTAATTCGTGTAAGGTACCAATGTTTTTATTAATAAATCAAAAACTCCTGATGGATTGTGTTCTGATCTCGTTTATCAATTTACTTGTAATGGGTGTAATGCCACATACATTGGAAAGACTTCCTGTTTTTTCTGTACTCAAGTTCTAAACTTTAGAACTAGAGCATTGTCGATTGAATGGTTTGACCAATCTTAGTGAGCACAATAGAGATTGTAAAAGTTAAACAGTAATGTCTGATTTTAAGATTTTGTTGAAAAGTTTTAATAATTATCGGGAACGTGTTACATGTTACGCATTGTTGTTAAGGTCAATTGGATCCAAAAATTAATGTGCAAAGTGGTATAACTACGAATGTTTTGAATATTTTAAAATAGTTTGAGTATGTTAAATTGTACTAAAATGTTGTTCCGGTATGTTTAAAAAATTTTTAAATTTTAATATTGTTGGCGAATGGGGTTGGTTTTTTTTTTATTTTTTCTAGGGTCTTTGTGCATCTACCCCCTAAACGCCAGCAAGATTATTATTCTATCCCTCCTATGTACCCATGGTGATTTCCATGTTTGTACTGTACATAGAGGTTGAAAATTCATGAGCAGGTGAGCTCCATTACTAGAACTACTCCTCACGATATTTTCACTTTCGGGTTCTGGACTGTCGATGGAAGGTCTTACGTCTTTCGTTTTCTATATCCTGGTCCTTACTCGTCTATTCCTACAATTTCCATGCTTATTTGTCGTCTTTAACCATTATTTATAAATGTATCTTTCAAAAATTTGGGCAGCGTTCCTCCCTTAATTTTTGGTAAATTTCCTATTTCATTTGTTTAATCACGGAATCGACTACATTTTTCCTAATTTACCTTTATCTTTCCCTATTTTAAAATTTGATTAACAATTCCTTAATTCCCGCTACGTTTCCCATGATTTTAAGTAATTACAACCCTCTGCAGTCACTTCAATAAACGTTTCTCTCTTCTGTCAGATTATATCATTCAACTATTAGAATAATACTTTCAAATTTACATTCCTATACTATCCTATCCTTTCCTACTTGATTTTCTGATTAATTTTCTGGCAAAGTTTAAAATTTTCCCTACAAAACTTTATTCCCGCTTAACTAAAGTCGCACTTCCCATGATTTTAATTTCTGCTCGCCCCGGCCACTTTTCAGTAGCCGCTACGAGTCGTTCAACGATGCACTGCGTGGAGGTCCTGTGCGATTGCCAGACCCTACTGCGTACGACCGAGGTTTCAACGGGACACAACCCACGAGCACAACTAGGGAACTTAATCCACCAGCCGGCACGCGATCCGTCCCATTGATAGCTATTCAAATACGTATTATAAATAAGATTTTAGGGGGACTTGTCAGTGGCACCAAAAGATTCCACAACCATCCAGAATAAAATCAAAGTAACAAGACTTCGAAATATATATTTATACAAGAAAACAATACTTACAATCCACAGTCATGCAACCAAATTGGAAAAATTGGCATAAATTGGCATAAACACTTTGTCTAAAAATGACTCACGGTTCGTCTAAGAAAGTCTAAAAATTTTCTAGTAGTCACCTGACTGAAAAAATGTCTGAAAATTATGAAAATGACTGCCGTATATATAGTATTTTTGTGCCTGTGTGCGACCAATGGGCGATTTTTCGCCATTTTTAGGGCTTTTTAATTATTTTATTTATTTCAAAATATTTTTGTAATTTTTTATATATTTTTCCTTATTTTTTGATATATTAATATTTTATTGTTGGATTTTATTTTTATTATTATTTTCTTAAAATATTATTTTTTAACCCCAATATTTTGTTTTCTGGTCGCCTCTTCTGCCTGTGTTTTTTCTAAACCTTATTTTGCAAGGTTTTGGCAGTTTATTTTATTTTTCGTATGTTTCTTTTTGCATTTGTAGGCATTTTTCCGAATTTTAATTAATTATTTGTTTTATTTAATTTTTGTTATATATTTAATTTGTTTTAATTAATATGTTTTATTTTATTTTTGGTCTCTTCTTGCGGTGCGTGTTTATGTAACGGCAGCCATATTGACAATTTCCAAACTACATTAATAATTTTGTTCTAACTTATACAATTTTCACCTTTTTGTTTAAATTGGTTTTGTAATTTTTGTTTTAATTTTGGCTCTGAGCCCAACAATATTATTAAAATAATTTAATTTATAAAATATTTCATTATTATTTTAAAATTTTATTATAATAGAAATAAAAATTTTAATATTTATAAAAAGTTTTTAAAAATTAGTGTAAAAGTACTTAAATATTTATACAAATATTTATTTAATAAAATATTTAATAAAATATAATTTGTTTAAATTATAAATTATTTCCGTTGGCTTTGTGCCTGATGATGATAATTAAACTGTCGAAATATATCATACAACGAGTTTTTGAAAAGTGTTTTCTTTTTATAAAATCTTTGCCAAACTTATTTAATTATCTATTTGTTAATATTATTATTATTATTGCTGGTGTACTGGGTGTAATTAATTTGTTTAAATCTGTGCAAAGCTTATTCAAGCTTATTTCCCTCTATCAAAATGCCTTCTTTTCCTAGGGTCTATGCTGTCTCACCCAGACGCCCCACAATTTTAATCTTACCACTATATACCCATGAGCAAGCTCATGTTGGTACTGTATATAGCAGCTGAAAATTCATGAGCAGGTGAGCTCCATTTCTAGAACTACTCCTCATGATATTTTCACTTTCGGGTTCCTGACTGCCGATGGAAGGTCTTACGTCTCTTTCTTGTCCATACTCATCTATTTCTACAATTCCTATATCAATTTGTCGTCATTACTGTTTATTTATTAAAATATTTTTCAAAAATTTGGGCAGCGTTCCGCCCTTATTTTATGGAAAATTCCTTGTTTCATGCAAACGTTAGCCTATGGTAAATTGAAATGAATGCATTATTATAAGATCATTATTTTAGTCCAACAACTCATATTTACTTTCCTATGGTCGCCACAGTTACCACCATTCGTAAATCTCTATATTATCATCTCACAGATCCATACAAATTGTATCCTTTTATTTTAATTTTCCACCACTATGATTATCAACAATGTACATGATTTAACCCTACTTTGTACTTTCGTTGACCTAAATTTCTATCACTAGTCGTACCCTTGACAATATAATAATCGGCAGGAGTTAAATTAAAAATTTAATTTTCTTACTTAAACATTTACATAAATGTTATCCCCTTAATTATGGCGATCTTCCCGCAGTTTACCCTCTTACCGCTCCGACCAACATTGAAAATGGCCGCCACGGTGAATTACGACGGTGTCCTACCCCGTGATCAGTGCAACAAGGCCTGACCAGACTAAGCAGACACCGAAGGGTGGATTGTGACAAAGCAACACGTCAACGTCCTGCCAATTTAACGGCAGGAATTGAATGTTGCCCTGCCATTCTCCACAATTAACATGTATATAAAATGAATATAAATAAGTTAGGGGGAACCTGCCGAGCGATGCCAAAAGACATTGCGGCCATCCAGAATAAGTTAAATTAAACAAAACATTAACATAGAAAAATATATTTCTACAAAAAAACAATACTTACGATCGACAAGTTTGTCAGTCAAGCATACAAATTTGAAAAATTGTCATACATCGGCATAAACAGTGAAGTCTAAAATTTTGTGTCTACAAAATTTTCTCTACAAATGTCTAACAGTCTAAAAATTTTGTGTCAACAAAATGTCTAAAAGTCTAAAAATTATGAAAATGACTGCTGTATATATAGTCATTTCATGCCTGGGTGCGACCAATCAGAGTATTTTGAGCCTTTTTCGGCTATTTTTCGGGGGGTTTTATTGCTTTATTTTTATTTTAAATATTTTATTTTTCTCCTTATTTTTCTCTATTTTTTGATATTATTTTCTCAATATTTCGTAAATTTTATTTTTTATTATTTAACCATTCTTTTTGATTGTTTCTCTTTTTACCCTTTGATATTTAAATTTTTGGTCGCCGCTTCCGCCTATGTATTTTCTAAACCTTCTTTTGCAAGGTTTTGGCGGTTTTATTTTTTGGTTTTGTGTTTCTTTCTACATCTGTAGGCTTTTCAATGATTTTAATTAATATTTGTTTTATTTAATTTTGTTATGTTTTTATTTTGTTTTATTTAATGTTTTTTTTTTATTTTATTTTTGATTTCTGCTTGCGGTACGTGCTTATGTTACAGCAGCCATATTGACAATTTTCAAACCTCATTAATTATTTTGTTTTAATTTACACAATTTTTCCATTTTTGTTTAAATTATGGCTTGTAGCCCAACAAACCACTCCCGGGGCCGTTTAAATTGCGCCCGCAATTTCTCGGTCTAGACCAACATTGGTCTAGCCGCCACATTCACATACTTAATACCTACGCATATAGAGCTAATATTTTTACGCATTCATGAAACAGAGTAATGTCAATTTACAAGCTTCAAGCAGAAACCACATAAGGCGGTAGGTCATATACATCGAAAATTTTTATATCACAGTTAGAATGCACGTATTTACATAATAATAGTAGTTATAGTTATTGTCACTTTGGCTTGCGATCAATCTATGTAGTTGGGATTAGGGATGTCATCTTTATTTGGTGTCTTTGATTGGTTCTCGACTGTTGGTTTGAATTGGAAGAATTGGTTCTTGATCGTTGTGATATTGGGTTTTTGCTTTTAGATTCTCTTGAATTGATTGTTTGATTTGGGTTTTCTTTAACTTGTAGCTTCTTTGCATTTGCAGCTTTCAACAGGCTTTTACGATTTGATAGATAGTTACGAAGATTAGGATAAGGATTTCACTGGTTTCAACGACTACCAGACTTTGTAGGTAAGTTTCGAGATTGGTTAATGTTCGAGGTTTCTTTGATTGGGTAAGATTGTACTGGTTTCAACGACTACCAGGCTTTGTAGGTAAGTTTCGAGATTGGTTAGTGTTCGAGTTTTCTTTGGTTGGGTAAGATTGCACTGGTTTCAACGACTACCAGGCTTTGTAGGTAAGTTTCGAGATTGGTTAGTGTTCGAGTTTTCTTTGATTGGGTAAGCAGGAGAGATTGTTGTAACCGATAAGAGTTCTTCGACATTGGTTTATTGTTCTGGTTAGCTGTGGATTGATGTTTCTACAAGGGGGTTTTCTTCAGGCATTGAATTAGTATTCGAATAAGTTCTTGTTTCAGGGTTTCGATTCTTACAGGGCTTCTATTTGGTTTCGATTTTGTTTCCGGGTATTGTCGCTCTGGATCTTTTTGGTTATAAAGTTGAATTGATGACGAAGCTAAGGGTAACGACGAGGGTAAGTTTGAGCCACTGTTTCATTTGTTTTATTTACACTTGGATGTTTTGATTGTTATTTTAGCGATGAGTTGTTTTCTCTCTCATATAGGTTTACTTACATTTCTGCTTTAGAAGGTGACTTATTATTATTTTGTTTTCGGGTATCGTTGCGATAATATTGTCTTTTCCCTCCATCGATCTCTTCTGTCTTTCATTGTCTTCTAGCGCTTGAATTCATTGGTTGAGTTTAAATGGCTTTCAGTATTGTTTGATCGCTCGCCTTTCAAATTTTCTGTATGCCCGATTTAACTTTTTTTTTTCTTTTTTTTTTCCTCTCCTATATTTCCTTTGGAATCTTTTTACTACCGTTTGCTAATCGTCTTCCAATACATTTTTTGCTGATTTCATGACTCATTCTCTCTTTAGTTCCTCTATTTTTGTTCCCATTTTTGGCTTATATCCAATTGTCGTCTCAGCCATTCATTTTCCTCCTCTACATTTTCTCTCTAGTTACTCAATATCTGACACTCTCCCTTAGCGCCTTTATCAGGTTCCTCTACTGAAACTATTGACTCTTGATTTTGTCTGTTTCTTGTGCTTGTTGTTCCATCGCTATTTTCAGGTTTTCTCTCCTTCTCTTGTTCGCTGATTTCAGTTTCTACTATCTCTTCAATTTTGCATTATACTGGTTTTGAATCCTTGTTTCCCATTTCAATTTTTATTGGTTTTGTGTACAATCTTTCATTGTCAACGGTCTCGCAGATTTAAACCTTCATTGTTGATTATTTTCTGTTATTTTATTATATTTCTGATTTTTGTTTTTGTTGATTTTCGTTCGTTGTTATCTTTTTATGATTTTTTTTTTTTTTCATTTTTTTGATTACATTTCGTTTTTTTGTTTTATCTACACTGTCTCTATTCACAATTTCTATTTACACACTCCTCTTTTTTTTCTACGTTTTTATATCTTTCAACATCCTTCATCCTCTGATGCTCTTTGGGGTTGTGGTGTCTGTATTAATAGTATCCAAATTATTGATGGGCGTGCTCACAAATTCGTTTATTCTAGCTTGTTGCGTCCTTGAGATGCTTAGTTCCTCATTCAATAAATATGATAGCTGGTTGACTTATTCCATTAGGTCTACTTCTTCTACTTCCAATATTCTAGAATTTTCTCGGATCTTTCACTTTCGATTGGATTGTTTTTTTTTCGCTTTCCCGTAACGTTTTATGTTTGTGCAGCGCAAGATCTCTTTGTTCGCTCATTACTTTGTAACTATTAGAGTTCGTTCCGCATATTCTAATCTTTGTCCTTCTATTTCGATTTGTAGATCACTTTGTTCTTTATCCTCGTTGATTTTTCTCACTATGGTTTGCATTTTTTTTCTTTTTCTGGTTGGCTTTGATAGTGGTGAATTTTCTGAGATTCTTTGCCCTTCTTTCTTGTAAATTAGGTTTCGTTTGAAAATCTCTTCTATATGTTCCCATATCCTTTAATCATCAAAAGATGTCCATTTCTGTCTTAAATCTTTTAGTTCTTTTTACTGTTGCGTGGTACTTTTGCTTCCATGATTTTGCCTGCTTCTTTAGTCCATTTACCATTTCTCACACTTTTCCATCCCTTTCGACCACTCGGTCACTTATAATATCTGTTCCTTTTTGGTGCGGTGTAACTTTTCTCGTGCTCTGATCTCGTTTCTGACTTGTTCAACTTGAACTTCAAGTTCTTCTTTTTGTTTCCCCGCCAGCTTGGCATTGATGGTAAATGGCTTTTTGCTATTAGCTAAGATATTTGACCCGCCTCTTTTCCAATTCATTCATTTTCCAATTAATCGTTGGTTTAAGTCATCTACTTTGTCTTTTAGCTGGTCATTATTTCTGTTTAATAACCCCAAAATTATGTTTTTGTGACTAGTTTTTATCTTCTGGTCTTCCGCTTGAGTTCGGAGTTCTCTTATTTTTTTTTATCTTTCGGTTAAGCAACTGGTGTATGCGACATCTATGACTTTGCTTGGATACTCTATTCGTTTCTTTGTTTAGTTTATTCGATTCTGTTTCTACCCAATTCATACACTTCGTTTTCAAATTAGTTGTTGTTTCTGTTTACCAATTCTAACAATACTTTTCCATGGCTTATTTTTATTTTTTTTTGTTTCTAATAAATTTCGTAAATCTCTCTCATTTATTTTAATTGTTCATTTTTTTTTTTTTTTTTTTTTTTTTTTTGACCTCTCTTCCCATCCTTCAGCTCGCTCTTTATATTGCTTAGTTTTCTCCTTTTGCGCTTTCAGCTTTTGGTATGACAGGTTTGATATTTTCTCCTTTTCGGCCTTTTGTTTCATTTTCTCTTTTATCACTCCTTTGAACTCTTCTATCCCTCTTCTATACCTTTTTAGTTCGTCTTTATGTGGTTCATTTGTTTAGTTTTAAGGTTTCTTTTTGTCTTCTTCGGGGTTTCTTTGTCATTGTTGTCACATTTATTCGAACTTTCTCATCTCTGTTTTATTTTATTCACTATTTTCATCTCCGTTTTTTATCAGTATCGTTCTGTTCGTTTTATTAACTTCATCATCATCAATATTGTGAGGTCTGCTCTTACTTCGATGATTATTTCTCTGATATTCATTTTCTATAATTATACTTTAGAATTAGTTTTATCATTAACGGTGGTTATCATTTTAATTTTACGCATCTGTATTTTAGTGTTTTATGGGTTCTACTTTTACATTATATACATATATATACACATATACATATATATATATATATATATATATATATATTTATATTCAATTTTCACTCCTCGGCGTACTCGATCGATTATCCATATATTCACATGCTCTTCGACAGAATCTTGCAAATTTAAAAACATTTCCTCTTTTGGTGTCTTTACTTCGCATCCCAATTTCTTTACAGGGAATTCTGTTTTCTTTTTGTTACACTTTTTGCAGTGCTCGTTTAACTCTACTTCCTCTTCTATTACACACTGATTTGGTTATAACCCCTTGAACTTTTCGCAGACTTTCTTTTTATTTTACTCACATTTCCTTTTGTATCTGCTTCCAGGTTCATGTTATAGTGCAATATTCTCATTTTACTTTCCATTCTTCACAGATTTTCTCATGTTTTTTTTCCGTTCACTTTGTTTATTGATTGTTGATATCTTTTGAAAGATTCTCTTTTATACTAGTATTTGCCCACATGTTCCATTGCATTTTGATTTTTCATTTTCAATCGCATGATTGATTCGGACAGTTTATCTTCATTGTTAATATCTCTTTAATGGTTGCCCGATCTTCCTGCGTTTCTTTTATTGATTTTATTCCTACTTCTCCACAATCCGGATATATATTCTGTTTGTCGCAACTCCTTTAACAATTCTGTAAACGATCCACGTCGAAATCTCGCATCTAACTTTGTTAGCGGCGGTTTTCGGTTTATTTCGATTATATCATTGATTTCCGTTATACTTGTTACTTGATAATATACTTTTGTTTTTATTTTTTTTTCGTAATTTATTTTCTACTTCTGTTCATTGAAGCTTTACATATTTTTTTCTACTTTTATACATTTAGTCTTTTTGCATCTATACTTGTTTCGCCATTACTCTATTCTATGCTACTTGACAAGTCCGGCTCTTGTATCTCTTTCTCTTGATTCGATAACCATTAAGTCCATTTTTCATGTTCTTCTACTTCCACAGGCTGTATTAACTTTTGTATTTCGTTTCTTTGCCTATGATTCTGCGTTTTTAGCTTTTCAATTTATCTTTCCATTTTAGTAATTCTTCTCTGTTGTTCTTCAATGTTCAACATATGATAATAATTCGTATTTAACACTTCTCTCAGAATCATCTGACTGTCTGGCATTGTTCTTGTAGTAGGTTTCCTGTAATTGTTAACGTAATTCTCTGCTGTTTCCACATCTCAGTTACCGCTTCTCCGTTTACGCCTCCTTGATAGTTTTGATTCATTTTCCTTTATTTTTATACTCACCATTCTCTTTCTCATCTAATTTTAAACGTTAAAAAAAATTTGTAGGGTTATATATTATACATACCGCTTTTATAATACTTATATACATATATTTATACAATATATACACTCATATACCCTTTAATTATACTTATTGTAATTTAGGAGGGGGTTCTGACTTGTTGAACCACCTCATTCCACCGCTTCTGTTTCCACAGTTTATTTTCGCGTTAAAATATTTCCATTTTAGCTTCTAGTATTCGTTCTCGCAATTTTGATTCTCAGTCGAATTTTCCTAATTTTAGCCAATTTCTTTGCTTTCGTTTTTGAGTTCCTCAGTTTTTATTGATACGGTTTCCCATTTGCCTTTCGTTATCGATTGCTTTTCATTGTTTTTCTCCTTTCGTCACATATTGAGTTATTGTTGTTCCTTTTGTTAATTCTATTGGTTTTTCTATTTTTCTCTATCTATAGGTTTCCTCGCGTTTCCTTTGTCATCCAGTAGTTCATTAACGATTTTAGTCCATGTCTTTGTTTTTGATTTTCTTGTTATTATATTAACTCTTGACATATTTTGTTTCTTCTTTCGTCTCGTTCAATTCTTGCTATACATATTTGATTTATCGTCTGACCGTTGATTTTGACATTTGACATTTCCCATTTCTCTTTCCCTCAGGTTGATTGTTAATCGTTGCTGGAATTTGGTTAATCTCTAAGTTATTAGTTCCATTGATAACGTCCTGATACTATTTTTCCAATTTGTTTCTACTTCAGGTAGGCATACAGTGCGTTTTCCATATTTCGTCTTTTTGTTTTCGTTTTTGTTGTTTCTGTTGTTTTTATTGTTGTTACCCCCGTTAGCTTTCTTTTCCTTGCCATTTCCTTTCTTTTCGTTGTTTCTTTTCTCGTCGTTGTTTTATTGTTGATTGTCATTATCTTCATCAATAGGCGTATCTTCCTCGGTCTTCGCAAAAATGTCGTCCTCGACATTCATTTTTCTAATAAAATTTTTTTTTTCATGCTATCAAAATTCTAGGTTTTTTACTTTTCACTTTTTTTTTTTTTTTTTAATTTTTTTTTTTAAACTACATATACACCGATACTCGGTTATGTCTACATTAAAATCTACATCTACATCTAATTTTATTTTTGTTAATTCTATTTTATTTATTTATACATAGATTTCTTCATAGACTTTGATACTACTTTAACGTATATACATTTCTTTTTGAACCCTTTCGTCTACACTTCACTGTTTATCTCCATTTTATTCGCCATATCCCTTTTAATCTTCTTCATCTTTACCACTTTTGTACATCCAATCAATATTTCACATTTTTTGTGTTCCTCCTTCATATCGTTTATTTTTAATTCTGATAACATTACCTCTTCCTTCAGTCTGAGTACTGTTGACATTAATGTTTTACTCTCTCTTTATTTGTTTTCTGCTACTTGCTTCCACATTATAATTTTTTCATCCTGATTAGTTACTTTTACAATCAATTCTCTTATTATTCTGATTTGTCCTATAACTTGCCTTCTTGATATTGCGTATGGGTTAATTTCCGGCTGTTTATTCGGTCCATTCTTTTGCCTTTCTTTATTTGTAAATTGTTGTCTTATTATTATAGTTGATTGATACTTCTGTATTTTAGACTGACAAATTCTTTTTCTTTACATACATTTGATTGTTCTGTTATCTATTATGTCTTTGTAGCAGATTTCTCAATTTATCTTTCGTATTTGGGCAGCTGTTCGCTAAATGTTCTTCTTTGCTATATTCGTAACATAACTTTGCACAATACCGCTAATTTTTCATGTGTACATTTCTTTGATCATTTAGACTTATTTCATATCTATAACATTTGCATTCATTGTGAACTTGTCGTCGGCATTTATTACAGTATTTCACAGCGTTATCGTAAGTTTTGCATGCTGGCTTGAATTCGGCTTCATTTCTCCTTTTCTTCTTGGTTCCTTTTATTTTTTCGATTTCGGTAGTTTCATGTATTCCCTTTTGTATTCTCTTCATTGACGTTCATTTTCTTTTCGTTTTTCTCGTTTATTAGCAATTTAGAGTTCTTTTGTGATATTATATTTCCGAATTGATTTCTTATTCTGATATTTCTCTTTACATCGTTTCCGTTGTTGGTTCATTTTGATCCTCATGATTAAACTTCGCGTTTTCCATTCTTTCGATTATCTCACTTTCAATTCTTGTTTGTGGAATTCATTCTACGCTTGGTTCATTATTTTTAATTACTCTCATAATATTGATTTTCAGTGCCCCATTCCTTCGTTTTCTCCACATTTAGTTAATCTTTTTTACTTGGCTATCATTGTTCGTTAACTTCATTATATCATCTTTCAACAACTCCTCTTTTCTTCTTCTCCAACGTTCTTCTTCTATACGTGCTTGAAATGTTCTTATCTCATTGTATCTTTTTTCTGCTTCTAGTGCTTCTGCAATCTGTAACGTGTTCCAGTCTTGCTGATGTTTTATTCACATACATTCTATCCGATGTCTTGTGGATACACTTCGTAGTACCTTTATTTCTGGTTGCTGATTCCTTTCCTCGTGGAGCTTGTTATTGGTCAAATAGCTACATATTCTTGTAGGTATGTCTATCTCATTTTGCATCTCGGTTAATTTGCTTGCTGGTGCTTTTGTGTTGTTATTTTCTTCCTGATTTCTTCTTGTTGGACACGTAGCTGCAAGGTGATTTTCTTGTTCAGATTGAAAACATCTCTTAGGTATTCTGCATCTTGTTGCGGTATGCCTAGTTTTCCACATTCCAACATTCACTTTGCCCATGACATTCACTAGATCTGTGGCCTGGTCTTAGACAGTAATCACAATATGTCTCAGAGTTCTCGTTATTCATCGTCGTTTTCGAATCTTGTCTTGTTGTTCTATTTCTTGATTGACTTGGTTACAATTGATGCTGGATTATTGATCGTGTGCGGTCGTACTGGGTTGTTTGATTGGTGCTGTTGTGCTGGTATATGGCTGTTGAATTGATTTACCTAATAGAAAATATCCGCCTCTCATGTTTATTATACATTTATGAATCATACACCAAAATGCTTACTTATGCTATCGCACTTACCGTTCGTTTTATCTGCGTTATAATTTTAATTCACCCAACAGTATTTTAGTTTATAGTGCGTTTAAATATATTATTCCTCTAAACTCTCTTTACTTCATGTTTTTTTATCGATGTTGAACTATCTCGTTTCTCAAGTTCTATTTGTCAGTCATTACAATTTTTATTTTATTACTCAATATGATATATACCCAGGTTATTGCTTTTTGTTACAACTAAATATGTTATTTATTTTCTTTTGATTATTTTACGACAATTGTTAATTATCTATATTAACAAATCGTTCGAGGCAATGTTGCTTTCCAACGACTATTTTCTCCCCGTAATTTTTTTATTCAGTTTCAAATCCCGAATCCCATTTTTCCAATTTATTTATTTTTTATTCATATCACGCGCCGCGATTCCTTCTCTATTTTCCTATAATTTATTTGTCCCCTTTTTCTCTTTATCTTACCGTTTATTATCCTGCTTTTGTTTTGCTTCATCTGGCTTGTCGTAATCTTCATCTTTTATTTATATTTCGTTTTTATTTATTCTCGTTTCGTCATTATGTCGAATATCGTTGGCTGGGTCATTTTCGTTTTCTTACTTCTTTCTTTATCTTTATAATCACCATTTGCTATAGCTTTTAAACATACTCCTTGGCCGATGTTTTTTGTCTTATATCACTATTTCTTCGATGTTCTTCAGCTGAATTTCCTTTGGGCCCATTTTCTTTATTTAGAATACACTTTTTTAATTTTACTCGAAATTATGCCTATGTAATACGATTGAGAACTATGCTCCTGTAATACGAATGAGAACTATGCCTCCATGTAATGCGAAATGGATTTATCTCAGGAATACGATCGAGTCTATGGCTCACATTAAGCGAAATGAGATTATCTTCGATTCGATCGGTCTATGCTCCGATAATACGAAATGGATTACTCTGTATAATTACGATCGAGCCTTGCTCCATTAATGCGAAATGAGATATCTCTGTAATACGATCGAGGCCTAGCTCCATTATGCGAATGAGCTATCTCTGTAATACGGATCGACCTATGCCTCAATTAATGCGCTGAGTATCTCTGAATACGTCGAGCCTGCTCCATTAATGCGAAATTGAGATTATCTCTGTAATACGATCGAGTCTATGCTCCTTAATGCGAAATGAAGATAATCTCTGTAATACGATCGAGTCTATGCTCCATTAATACGAAATGAGATATCTCTGTAATACGATCGAGCCTATGTTCCATTTGCAAATGAATTTCTCGATACATCGGCCTATGCCTCCATTAATGCGAAATGAGATATCTTGTAATACGTCGAGCTTGCTCCATTATGCGAAATGAGATTTATACATTTTTATCTTCCGTACGGCTTCATATTTGGTTATTTTAGTTTTCCCCTTATTCTTTTCGAGTTGTTATTATTTCTCATTATACTTTGATTTCCTTTTAAGTTGCTTCATTTTTTTTTCATTTTCTTTTATCATTTTCCTTTTTCGCGCGCTTTCCCCTTTGCTTCCTCCGAGAGTTTTCAGCCTACCACCAAATTAAAAACTAACACGCTTGTCTGATCACTACTGCAAACTGTTAGGTGATCAGCACAACCACAGTGCTTCTCATGGCAAACCTATCCGAGGTCGTCATAACTTCTCTCTGGTGATCGGTTATTCCCTCCCGATTTGCTTTTATTACTACCACAGTGCTCAAAGTTTTTATCCCTTTCAACTCTATTCTGGATGACCGGGCGCTTTTTATTTTATTCTCATTCATACTTCCTACTTTTTACAAATTTCTATTTATATATAGGATTAGCGCGGATGGG
The DNA here is from genome assembly GCA_022537955.1 of Schmidtea mediterranea. NCBI lineage: Eukaryota > Metazoa > Platyhelminthes > Tricladida > Dugesiidae > Schmidtea > Schmidtea mediterranea. The sequence continues at coordinate 187,051,596 of CM039680.1, forward strand.
TCAACTACTAAATATTGATTAATTCATAACATGCATATCTAACTTGAAACTATTTATTTTCAATGTTTTATTACAAGTCCGTTGTTCATTGTTTCAGCATTGTCGAAGTAACCTGAAGGACACAGAGGAGCATAACTTATTTCTCACTTATTTGATATGCAATTTGTGTAAGTTTCTATTCGTTATGATCTCATCGTTAACGCGTTCTGGTATTTGTTGGAATTATTTATCGAGTGATATGCATATTTGAGGTCGACGTTATTTACTATTTCCTTACCATTGATTGTCTTTGTTCTCCCTGGTTAGCTTCAACTCCTCTTTTCAATATTTTCGATTTCAAAATTTATGATTTTTGATATTATAAATTATCCGTTATTAAACATTCAAATATGTTATTCAAGTTCAATTTCTCAAACTTACTATTAATTATGGTTACTTCTTATTCCACTTTTCTATTATTATTAAATTAATTATATTTGGTCTGTTACTGGTATGCTTTAGCTCGTTTGGTCAACTCTTCGAACAATTCTTCCTTTGGTGTTATTCATTATCTTATTAGTTTCATTGTAATGCTCCACTTGATACACCATCTACTTGATTTGTGTGTTCTGCTATGTTACTGAATTTAATTTTTATATTTATTCAATTTTTTCACAGTATTTTTTCTATTTCCAATACGTTTACATTTGCCGTTATAGTTTCATCACCACATTACTTTCCTCTATTTATGGTTTATTTTACTCAAGATTTTTATTCTCTTTTCATTTCGTTTTTCGATATTCTGTTCCTTCTGATTCAATCTCATTCATAAATGTTTCCACTTTTTTTAATTTCTATTTATCCATTGTTATGTTCGCTGTTTCTTCCTAACTGTTCCAATATTGTTTGTTTTTATTGTTTCAACACTTTGACATTCGATATTTTGTCGCAATTCACTGCCATTACTTTTCATTTTATTTGTTCATTGTATTATAACTTTCATATTTCCTTCAGAGGTGATAGTTTATTGTTTTGTATTTATTTTAACATTTACTTTTAATCTTCCACTTATTATATTTTTGTTTCGACATTTATGCGTTCATATATAATCTAAATATTCAGTTTAATACTGTCCAATGCATTCCTCGTTTACTCGTCTCAGTATTATTCGTCGTTTAGTTGAATTTATTTTTCGACTAATTTTCTGTTTCCACGTTATATTTACCATGTGTTTTGTTCTCTAGGCTATGATTTCATTTCATTCCCAGTAACTTTTAATTTATTACATTGTTTTTCTTCGATTGTCTGTGCTTTGCGTTTAACTGCTTTCATTTCACTTTCTCTTACTGCTTTTGATTTTATTGCTTTATTGTCTCTTGATGTTTTATTCATTCTTTTTTTAATGATCATATCTTACTGTTATTTGTGCTGCATTTTTCGCAACTCCGCTTTGTCTTTCCTTTCATCTGTACTTCAACTATCGTATTTATTGTTATTCGTTTCTTAGTATTTCTTCTAATATCTTTGTTGTTTTCTGTCTATGTATTTTTTCCTTTGGAGTATCTGTTACACCTTTATTTTTCGATTTTTCTGTTTTTATTATCGCACATTTCTTATCTATGATATAATCCATTTTCGATTTTATTATTTGATTTTTGTATTCAACTTTCGGTTTATAGTATTCTTGCCTCTTATCTTCCATTTCATGATCTATTTTCTTTTTTCTTCTTATTTTTCTCTTTCTATCATTGATATTTCGTTGTTAACTGTTGTGAAATCTCATTTCTGTAGTATTTTATCATGTCTTTCTAATTCGGATCATCGCTTTCTCTTAATAACTTTCCATTAATTATCGTTTTTGCTATTATTTTCACGGTCGGGTTTTGTAAATTTTCTTTTTGGTATGGTTCTTTTTATATTTTGTTGTTATTTTAATTTTGTTTAGCCCTATCTTTCCAATTTCACTCATTTTTACTTCCATTAATCCATACCTTCAATCATTCTATTTTATATACATTCATATACAATGCTTCTACCTATCATCCTACTTTTCACCATCATTAGTACCTTCATGCTTTATACTTAAATATGCGTGCAGTATATTCTATCATACACAAAGCTGAAAAAATAAAATTTTGTACAATTATTATACATTAATTACGTATCCTATCATTATGATTATTATCATTATTATTAACCATCGATTAATGTTACTATTATTATATTTTATTACGTAATATAATCATCATTATTACAATTACCATTACTGTAATTATTAACTACTAATATTATTTTATTATATATTATGATTATTATATTATAATTATTATTATTTTATATTATTATTATATTATAAAATTAGAAGTAAATAAATATTAGTTATTAAAAAACGTCTTTACAATTTTATTATACTTAAACAAATTAGTTGATGAGCATTCTTCATATTGTAATTTAGTAGACAATTAAAAATAAACAGCACACAAATTTACGATATTGATTATTATTATAGAACACTTTCCAATTTCCATGGAATAATCTTTTTCAATGAAAATTCTTGTATTTCATAAATTTTTCGGTTTTCATCTTCTATGACATTGTTTCTCCGCTGACCCCCAAAATTCATGCGGTGTACTGGGCGTAATTAATGTAATCTGTGCAAGCTCTATTCAAGCTATTTCCTCTACAACTGCTTCTTTTCAGTCTTGCTGTCTCACAGCGCCCACAATTTTAATCTACCACTTTTACCTGAGCAAGCTCATGTTGTCTGTAATATAGCGCTGAAAATTCATGAGCAGGTGAGCTCCTCATTCTAGAACTACTCTCTGAATTTCACTTTCGGGTTCTGAGCGTGGAAGTCTTACGTCTCTTCTTGTCCTACTTTATCTATTCTACTCCTTATATCATTTGTCGTCATTTACTGTTTATTATTAAAATATTTTCAAATTGGGCAGCGTTCCGCCTTATTTTATGGAAAAATTCCTTGTTTCATGCAAACGTTAGCCTATGTAATTGAATGAATGATTATGTATAAGATCATTATTTAGTCCAACAATCATATTACTTTCTATGGTTCGCCACAGTTACCACCATCGTTTAAATTCTTATTATCATCTCAAGCCATCAATTGTTCCTTTTATTTTTATTTCCCCACTATGCTTATCAAAAATGTATGATTTTAACCCTACTTATGTACTTTCGAGACCAATTTCTTCAACTATCGTCCTTACATAATAATCGGCAGGAGTAAGATAAAAATTTAATTTCTTATTAACATTTACATAATGTTATCCCCTATTATGGCGATTTCACGCAGTACCTCTTACCGCTCCGACCAACATTGAAATGCCGCCACGGTGATTTCGCGGTGTCCTACCCGTATCATTGCAAAGGCCTGACAGATAGCAGCACGAAGGTGGATTGTGACAGAAACAGTCAACGTCCCTGCAATTTAACGGCAGGAATTGTGTTGCCCTGCCATTCTCACAATTAACATTATATAATGATAAATAGTTAGGGGAACTGCCGGCGATGCAAAGCATTGCGGCCATCCTAATAAGTTAATTAACAAAACATTACATAGAAAATATGATTTCTACAAAAAAACATACTTACGGTCTACAATTTGTCAGTCAGCTACAATTTGAAAATGTTTACATCGCCAACACATGAAGTCTAAAAATTTTGTGTCTAAATTTTCTCTACACATGTAACAGTCTTAAATTTTTGTCACAAAATGTCTAAAGTTAAAAATTGAATGACTGTATGTATATATGTCTTTCATGCTGGTGCGACCAGAGGTTTTTGAGCTTTTTCGTCTATTTTCAGGGGGTTTTATTGCTTATTTTTTCTTCTATATTTATTCCTTTTTCTTTTTTTGATTTTCTCAATATCGTAATTTTTTTTATTTACCATTCTTTATTGTGTTTCCTTGTTTACCCTATGATATTTAAATTTTTGTCGCCGCTTTCCGCTATGTATTTTCAACCTTCTTTGCGGTTTGGCGTTTTATTTGTTTGTTTCTTTCTAATCTGTAGATTTTCTGTTTTAATAATATTTTATTAATTTTGTTATGTTTTATTTGTTTTATTAAGTTTTTTTTTTTTTTGATTTCTGCTTGCGAGGTATGTTACAGCAGCAAATTGACATTTTCAACCTCATTAATTTTTGT